>VMBQ01005520.1:0-59077 GCA_007657795.1 Dreissena rostriformis | reverse complement strand
GTAGTAGTAGTAGTAGTAGTAGTAGTAGTAGTAGTAGTAGTAGTAGTAGTAGTAGTAGTAGTAGTAGTAGTAGTTGTAGTAGTAGTAGTAGTAGTAGTAGTAGTAGTAGTAGTAGTAGTAGTAGTAGTAGTAGTAGTAGTAGTAGTAGTAGTATGCAGTAACAGCAGCAGCAGCAGTAGCAGTAGTATTATCAGTAGAAGGAGCAGTAACAGTAGTATTAGCAGTAGCAGTAGCAGTAGCAGAAGCAGCAGCAGTAGCAGCAGTAGCAGCAGTAGCAGGAGAAGCAGCTGTAGCAGGAGCAGCAGCAGTAGGAGCAGTAGCAGAAGTAGCAGCAGTAGCTGCAGTAGCCGCAGAAGCAGCAGTAGCAGCAGTAGCAATAGCAGTAGCAGCAGCAGCTGCAGTATCAGTAGCAGTAGTAGTAGTATAAGCAGTAGAAGTAGCAGTAGCAGTAGCAGCAGCGGCAACAGTATTGGTAGCAGTAGCAATAGCAGTAGCAGTAACTGCAGCAGCAGTAGCAGAAGTTGTAGCAGTAGCTGCAGTAGCAGTAGCAGTAGCAGAACTAGTAGCAGTAGCAGTAGCAGCAGCAGTAGCAGTAGCAGTAGCAGCAGCAGCAGTAGCACTAGCAGCAGTTGCAGCAGTAGTAGTAGTAGTAGCAGTAGTAGTAGTAGCAGCAGTAGTAGCAGTAGCAGCAGTAGTAGCAGTAGCAGAGGTAGTAGCAGTAGCAGCAGTGGTAGCAGTAGCAGCAGTTGTAGCAGTAGCAACAGCAGAAGTAGCAGCAGTAGCAGCAGTAGCAGCAGCAGCAGCAGTAGCAGGAAATTAAAACTAAAATTATTTAACGATTATCAAGATAAGGGTTGGCTAGCTCCTTTGGTAGATAGATGGACAACAAATTCGATCATCGTGCTGTCTGATTCAGAAACCGTGTACATTGCTTTAGAAGAGATTTGACTTGAAATACATCTTACTGTCATTTAGCTCTTACCTTTGATTTACAAGGGGCAGTTGTCAATGAATAGCATAAGCATGGGCACTTAATACTGCTGAAGTACAGAAAGTGCGAGTAGGTTAACACAGACCACTGTGCTAAGAGTTTAATACCTTGGAAACCGCCTGAAATAAACTGACCTCCTCCACCCCCTCCCACAATACAGAATATACCCCTGCTAGTAGATATTTGCAAGTTGTGAATTATAAGTTAGATTAGAGGGAAACGTGTGAATCATATCGTGTATGTATTGACAGGAGTAAAGCCACAGGTAGCAGCTAAGTATTATGCACTGCACATCGTTCATATGAACTCAATTTACCTATGAGGTTTCATGTTGATATCTCTGACATATCTAGTTATGTCCTGGATAAGCACCCCGCAAAATTCCAGACGGAAAACATGATTACAGTATAAACCACTCTTACATTTTTTATTTGTTGCCATATAATAATAACACGATTAAATGTTGTCAACAACCACTTTTTTCGTGAACCTTAGATGAGTATAATTATAAGAGAATTTTTGACAATTTCGTATTTTTGGATTATATCATAACATATGCAAGACTGCTTATGTCATTAACATTTTGATACATTGATGCGTGTGATACGCTATAGACGTCAAATATTGTATTAAATACTGTTGTATATGATATGTATTACCATGAAATATTTTGCATTTATAAAAAATTGTTATTATAATGTGATACTGGTGAATTATTTTCCATTTCCAATCGGATACTTGATGTTAAGCGTGTATTTAGTATGTACATTATGTTTTTTCATTCCATTTTAAAAATCCGTAACCATGGTAACATTTAAATTAATTAAAGATTCATTTTTAATTGCAATAATGATGAATTGTAATAATACAATAATTAAGATCTATTTTTTTAGTTGTCATGCTTATTTTGTTTGCCGATCGATTTATACTTTGAAAAATGATATATCATATCATATACATGTACATTTAAAATTGTTTCCATGGAAACGGCAATTGTAGTTTCAGAAATTATTAATTAAAACCTATCTGCATATAATCCGATCAATTGGGAATGTCCTAGGCAAAGAATACTTTGTATAATATATTATACTGTTATATTATTTGATTTCTTTGAAAAAAATGTATGAAAACGTCGATGTATTACTCGTTACCATGACAACCAACCATTATTTGTTGTTGTTTCACAGCATGCTGTGTGTTATCAATACTCATGTACAATTTTATAATGTTCATGATGACATATAATGTATATATATATACGTTTGCAATTGGTTTTTTAATACCATAACACATATTCACACGTATTTATCATGTTGACATAGCAACCATAATAAAGCGATATTAATTATAAAACTGTTGTTTTCCTAAAATCAATAGATTGACCTAAGATAAAAGTAAATTCATCTAATTCTGTAACAGGGCATATTTCAACCCTTCGTGAACCTAGCCCTTTACTAGCAAAACGGTTATACTTTGAATAGTTTTGAATGATGTATTTTTCTCATGCAAAGTTGTTAAAAAATTATCATTTTGCAAAATTGTGAACAAGTTTTATTTGGTCGTTCAGTGCCACCATACAAATGCGCGTGTGAGCGATTAAAAACAAAATTCAACAGTATAAGGCGAATCAATAAAATCCGAATGTTAAAGCTTTTATCGTATAATAAACGCCATAACAATGCCCTGGCCAGAAGAACATACATTTCTAACTCGTGTAAATTACCCTTATATAGAAACACGTAATGTCGCCATAAAGTATTAAACTGGTTTTACCGTGAGAGACCTTCAATACTGTACAGTGGTTAAGTACAGATCGGGTACCAGAGTACAAGTGTGCATATTATTAATTTACGTAAATTCCAGTACTTAAGCTGTTTCGTTGGAAAAAAGTTGCAGGTAAAAAAATATTGTGAATGCATTACTTGTCAATGTGATCATTGTATCGTTAAAACTATTTACTTCACTGCAACTAAACGTGCGTTTATCTTTACATGTTTTAAAAGAACGAAAAATACAAAACATTGACTGAGGCGTTCTGTTAGACAATCGCCGAGCAGAGTTGTCGTTCGCAAAGATCACAAAACATTTTGCAAGTATATTAAATTAAATATTAAGTTTATACTTATTCTTACAAATTCGTCACAGTGTCACCTCCCCAACCGGTTAAAGGTCGAGACAATCATTTTAGATCTGGAAGGATTTCTGGTATGTCACTTTTCTCATGAATTGTTTTCTAAATAGTTAAACTTTTGTATATACGGTTAAAGGTAAACATTGTTAAAGGAATATAAAAAAAAAGACAATGCTTTAAATAATATCAAATAACAGTAATTTTGGATTCGACTATGATCAGGTTTCATGCTTCTAACATTTACAGCTAAGTCGTTTATAGCCTCAGCGATTTTAAACAACTTGTCAATGAGTTGTTAGCTATAGGTATTTAGATCATCAAATGCTAGTCTACAATTTGTTCATATTACAATGTGGTACTTATTAAAAAAGCAATTGGTGCTTTATAGTTTGTGCAGACTCAATTTACTCGAGAAGTTCAGGTTTATAAAAAGGTGAAGGTCAACAAGAGGAAAACATTTTGTACGGCTTAAAATAGCTTTGAACTAAATCAAATGAGATGTATGTAATTAACTCATATAAGGCGGATACCCATACATTTTAGCAGTTTCTGTACAATCGCTCGGGATACATAACTCCAGGCCATGTAGTAAGCTTCTACTCATTTCTTCGATATTGATATCAGAATCGTAGACCCACAGACCGTGGAGCATATACCCGGTTTATCAGTACTCGAGACCCACACATCGTCGTTTTGCCTTATGCCCTATTATGTCAGAACATGATACCCACAGACCGTAATGCCTATACCCGCTATATCAGAACCCGAGACCCGCAAACCGTTGTGTCTATGCCAACAATTAAGAACACGTGCGCCACATATTGTGGTACCAATACTCGATATATCAGAACCCGAGACCCACATACTATTTCATACATACCAACTATATCCGAAACACGAGACCTCCCACCCTGGTGCCTATACCAACGATGTCAGGGCCCGAAATCCACATATAATTGAGCATATACTCGTTAAATCTGAACAAGAGACTTACATGGTGCTTATACCCGCCATATTGTAACCCGTGACCAAAAAAAAACGTGGCACATCTTCTCGTATTTAATAAACTCGATACATACAGAACCCAGTTACTATACATATCGTATGAGAATTCGAGGCCCACATAACACGGTGACAATACACATTATATCAGAACCCAAGACCGCATAACTTGGCTTCTATGCACACTATTTTATAACCCGCGACTTACAGGAACCGTTGAATACACATACTATAAAAATAGACCCACAACAATTAAGTGACTCTATCCTCTATAACAGAGCCTTGTACCCACAGAATACGGTTACTATGCAAACAGAGACACTCAAAATCCGATGACTATACACACATTATCTAAATCCGAAACACATACCTCGCTGGCTATACACACTAATTAAGAACCCGAGCTCCGTAGAATCAGGTTACTATACACACAATAAAAGAACCTGAAATCGACAGAATCTGGTGACTTTATGATTACCCGTTACCCGCAGTAAACAGTGTCTACAATCTGTCCAACTATATATCTGAGCGCGTGACCAACAGAATCTATGCCGACCGTGTACTTGTCAAGAAGACTTAAGTACTTGATGTATGCACTTATATAAGATATTTACAAACATCCTAGTCAAATCTATGGAATTCTGACTCACGTTTAAGTTGCATGCATGTGGCTGTTCTCTGATTGCTAAAATGAATAGTTGTGTCGTTATTTAAATGGACTTCAATGCGTATAGTTAACACAAAAAATAACATTTTAAATTATTAAAACAATTATAATTGTTGTTTTTTTCTGATGTCTATATATTATTTCTTTGTGTACCTACGTATCTGTATCATTGCTAATTGTGCATAAATAATAAGCCTATATTGATGCAATACGATATTCAATATCGATATATTGTCTATAAATAGCGCTACCTAAACCTATTAATATAAAATTTTAAAGAGCTCTTTTTCAATGCCGACCAGGAAGTTACCCCGCTTAAAAATACACTTAACCATGTGTTCCAAATTAATTACCGATCGCAATTCAAAAGGGTTTTCTCACCACACTGAAATGTTAACTTAAAGAACGTTAAAAAGTTTGCTAGAGGCCCCATTTGTGACAAAATCGTGATCTGAATGTTCACATTTACAACGTCTAGGCCGATTTCGAATATTGGTCACATGCGTCCAAAAACTATGTAACGCCGACACATCTTAGAGGACATAATCACCATTCTACAGGCCTCATTTGAGAATCAATCTTAATTTAACTTGCTTAGAATATGTATCTAAAGAATATCTAAACCGACTTTACATCTGAGTCATGTGCGTTCAAAAACTAGTTCACCATATCACATCTTAGAAATATAACTATACCTTGATGAAACTTGGAGCCGATAAGCAACAAATAAATATCTCTGTAAATTTTACAGATTATCAACTTAAATTGCATGCATGTTTTCGAGTTATTCATGTGAGGTCACCTACCAATGCCCATAAATGTGAGCTGAAATTTAGACCAATTATGCCCCTTATTGTACTGTTTGAACTAAGCAAATTCAGGTCAGCTTTCTTTACCACAACTCTGACAACCAGACTACCATGGTGTTTCGTTCGGGTCCAATTTTACCAAGATCAAGGTCCTATAAACCAATGCGTCAATGACAATTTCAAAAAGCGCGTTTTTTTTTGTTGTAAATATTCAAGATATTTCATGGTTCACAATCCTAATTCACTTAATGATTATGAAATCACCTTTCGCGAGGAAATACTCAATTTAAAAAAAAAAATCTTATTTGTATTTGAATGTTAGATATATTTTCCTCTAAATCTGTATTTTATTTTTTGATATTATTAATTTTTCGCTTTATATTTATGTTTCAAAGCGATGTAAAATGAAAACGTTTCTTTCGACAAGGCGGTTAAAGTTGTATGATACAAAAGAGTATACATAGTATTCGTTACTAAGCCATTTATGTAAGTGTTTGCTGTAGATGATATGTGTTGCTTTTGATGAATAATCGATTTTCAATTCAAAAGTACTAAAGTAAATATTTTATTATATGAACAAGGGTTAACAAAAAAGTGTTTGCTTTCAACAAACATAAAAGGTGTGTATGAGATGACGTAATAAAATGCAATTCTGGCTCAACTATGCAAGCTGTACATTTGGTTATCGCCTTGCGTGCGTAGTATGGCGTCCTTCTTGTGGCCTGCTTATAATTGTCATTGAAATGACATTTCCTGTTTGACAGCTTCGCATATTGTTATATAACCTCTTAGAAATAATCCTTGGATGTCCCTTTTTCAACTTTGTTCAAATCGCCTCGGCTCACTCAATATGTTAGTCAAGATAAAGCATAGTAGATTTTGAAAATTGCACATAATCTCTAAAACCGCAAGACTCATGTTTTTGCTGTTTATTCAAAATTAAGGTTTGATGTGTAAATATATGTTGATAGAAACTCCCGATTCGGTCCACTTTGTCGGTCCACTTTGTCGATAACAAATTTCCTATTTGACCAGACTCCTTTTCCCAAAGTGGCCATGAAAATCCCTGTATATTAAAGTGAACTACCTAGATAGTAGAAGGTGTAGTAGCAGTAGCAGAAGCAGTATATCTCAAGATAAGTTTTATTTAATTCATTATTCCTTATGTTAATTGTAACTATAAGATTACTTATTACGAAAATGAAGTTAGTATGTACTGTGTTTAAGAGATTATCTTATCGTTTTAGTGACATTGCCTCTTCGGCCAATAGCTTGTTTAGTTTTCTAATTGACGTGTAATGTACATACATGTATGCACATATATTATAATGTATATACACTTTAAAAAAGCTGTTAAGATGGACTCAACATGAGACTGTCGTTATTGACCATGGCGATGTGGGTGACATATAACAGTTTTGTAAAAGGTACGTATACATACTTGGAAAGATATATATTAATGTATGAATTCATTCGCATTTACGATCGGTACATCTTGCATTATCATGGTGGATGATCTCACCGTTAGCTTCATTTCTGTATTTTTTTATGTTCCAGAAATAAGCTCCAGTAATATAACCCTGTCAGCAAAAACGAATCTGGTGGATCTGGGATCTCGTGTATCTCTGACGTGTCAAGTTTGTCCTTCAACAGTTGCAATAAATTTTAATCACAATGGTTCAAATGTAGCATACTTTGTAGTCGGTGAATTAAGTGTAGTGAACAAGAGTTTGTACAACTTAACATTCGACGCTGAAAAGGGACAATTCAATTTAACAATTAAAAATTTTACACGATCATCTGTCGGCAATTATTCGTGTGCCATCTCTTATACAACGAACATGTCATCGCTGACTTTAGAACACTCCGGTATAGTTTTACAAATCGAATACCAGACTACTTGTTATAAGTTGCATTACTTACGAACATAACCACTCGGCGGATATCATTTACATAATATTATATAATATATATTATATATCTTAGTGCAAAAGCGTAAAACTATGTAGAATTATGGTTATATATATATATATATATATTTATACCAGAATAAAAAAAAAGCTTAATATATTAGCTCGTTATTTTTAGTTCCGGTGACAGTTGTAACGTTGACTCCTGCCATACCGACGATTTCCGTGTTACAAAACGTTCCCATCAGCGACATTAACTGCATATCCTCAGAGGGCCGCCCGACACTATCTATCCATTGGTATTTAGATAAAAACACACCGTCGGATGACACCAATGATGTTAACATTACATCACGTAGCAGTCGTGAAACAACAGGAGACGTCACGACGAGTACTCTTACAATTACCCCTACAGTTGAAGATCACGGTTCAAGTATATATTGCAAAGTCACAAATGGATACGGGCAAATCATATCCAACGCGAGACTCTCTATCAATGTGTTAGGTAAGCGGATTGTTGTGTACTGACTGATTTAATCGAATCTAACTATTATTGGTAATTACTTTATAAATAGTTTCGGATGCCCTTTTCAGTTGTAGTCTCAATTGAAATAATGGTTAAGGTCGCCGTGGCGTAGTGGATATGGTGTCCGCCTAGCGACCGGGAGGTCACGGGTTCGATCCCCACAGTGGGAGCGTTCGTTTGATCTCCCCCAAAGTCACCAATTTCTGGTTCTAGTCCCAGGAAATGGACTCGAGAGCGTTTCAAATAAGCCTTAGGCTTTCGATGCAATCTAGCTAAAATAAATAGGTTTAAACTAATTCAAATATTTATCAGAAGTATTTTATATTTCCATATTGATTTTGACTGTTTTCAGTTTTTCCATCAAGGCCTACAATTCTGCACAAATCGATAGTTATCCGCGACAACATATCTATGATACTGAATAGTACTCTGTCGTTAGAATGTAGCTCCTCTGGAACTCCAATGCCAAATCTTTCATGGTTTTTATCTAATGGTTCTGTGATTAACAACATGGCAATTGACCTGAAATGGGACAATAGAGTAAACACAGATACGATCACATGAAGGGCCACAAGTGATATTAAGCCAACATATGGAACTATGGCAACACGTTATAAAACAACTGATTTACTGATTAACATCATATGTAAGTATAATTAATTGTTATTAATGTTTATCACATGAATACAAGTGTAATTGTCTTGATGAGAGGACTTATTCACAGAAAATAATACAATTAAATATTATATGTCGTTGAATCCTTCAGTTTTCATTTTTATAATAAATTGTTTTATTTTTTAGGAGTCTGTATCTGATTTCCCTTATGTACAAATGTAATATACTTAAACGAAATCATCACTATATGCTCAAAAAAAGAAAACTTTTATTTTATCACCACCTTTTGTGTGATAAAATCATAGTACAGTTTTCTGCAAATTACCATTATGTTAATTTTTTTAATAACATTACTCAACTAGTAATTTACCTGCAGTCAAATGTAAAAGCAGTCATTAATAAAAATGTACTTGTATGATTTGTAAAATACAAACATAAAGTTGCGAAGATAATTATTATACTGTTGTATGCGTAAATATATATACATATTAATGTTCTAACAATATGTGTTATATTTGAAAAGGAATCCAACATTACTTCTCATATACTGATTCAAACCCTGTCAATTTTGAATAACTTTTAATTCAATAACTTATAATTATGCATTTTCGGACATAACTATTAATTGAATCGCACGCTTCATGGTAATATCTTTTGAAGGACAAACGAATTTACTGCTACATACATGATGCATAAAGTATATATATATATACCATGGAAAAACACATTGAATAAAGTTGTTTCTTTACAGATTAACCGTCAACCCCAACCTGTTCAATCGGAGATAAGTTTCTAACAGGGAATACCATACGGGCAATTTTAAAAGAATCATTAAACATTAATTGAACAAGCAAGAGTAACCCACCTTCCATGAGCTATGTGTGGACACTGCATGATGGAATGAAACAGGTTGTACAACAACTCACAATAAAAAGCGCAATGTCGGACGGGCCATACACACTTGATGTCAACAATGTTATTAACTCAATATTCCTACCACAGGTCATAACTGGGCGCGCCAATATGATTTTTACACCTGACATATTATGTATGTTTCAGCATTCATTCTTTGTGTATTTATATTGGAATAGCAATTAATACATCTTATATGTGCAAAACGATTGATGTACATCCGTTTATTTGGAACACCTATTATATAATGAATAAGAGGCATCCAATAATTCATTACGATGAACTCGCTGTGCAATTTATCACTTCAGTTCCGGTGGCCGTACAGCATATACAGAATCAAACCGTTTTGTGAAATCAGGCCTTGTTTGTCATGCGCCCTTATACACTCTCGAATCCACCTGAAGCGAATATTACATGGATAAACTTGAATACATCTCGCGTGGTTGGACGAGAGCAAAGCCTTGCGTTGCTAAACATGCAGACCTCTGACGAGGGCATGAACACGTGCAGAGTAAACAACACAATGACACCTACAGGATGTTGTACACTGGTGGCTTTCGATGAAACCATGTTTTACGTAGATGTACAATGTAAGTGAAGGGTTAATACGTATATTTATGCTAATACATTTCCTTAAGACATTAAGCATAATTAACATATTGCGTTTAACTTCTGTTGTATATCCTAATTCGTTAAACTAAATATATGTATAAACATTTCCATGATCAAAATACTTTGTAGACGCCGCCAATATTACGAGGTTTTATGCCACTGGATTTGAAACTGCGTCAAATATTACAGTAAACGAAAATGACAATGTGGTATTATACTGTGATTCTGAAGGCGACCCTTTGGCGTCCATGCTTCTTATGAACAATACTCGTGGTGAAAATGATTTACTAGGAGAAAATTATTATAACACAATATCCGCACATATTCCTTGTGCACTATGTGAATATGACATGGGGTCTACCAGTGCAGAGCTTACAACATACACACGTTAGTTCAGCAGGTGCGAGAAATTGAGATCAAGATCAAATGTGAGTAACTGCATGTTGGATAAAACATGTGCATTTGCTTTCTGTTTCAAATGTACGGTCTCATGATGATTTTCGATTTACTAATTTAAACACATTCTGTACAAATTCCTCATTAAAGGCGCACCGAGATGGTCTCCATTTATGCCCCCGGAACCTAAAGTTTGGACGAAAACTAACAGTAGTATAATTCTTTCGTATACTATTGTGGCGTATTCTCTTCCATCGACATTTATTTGGCGGAAGCACGTAAACGACAAATGGTTAATTCTCAATAGCACTAGCAGACTTCATATCCACATTTCCCCAGACAGACTGCAGACAAAACTGTCAATATTGCAAGTACAGGAAGATGATTTTGCAAAATATACGGTCAAGTGGACAATGAAATTGGCTCTTCAGAACAGGCATTTTTATTCAAGCGAATGGTAAACCACGACTTCATTATTTCTAAGTCGTGTAATTATGTTCGATTTTAAAGTTGCTTCATTCGGAGCGAAAATGTACACATTAATTTATCACACTTGATATTAAAAAGGTATTGTATACTAAATATATTTATATTGGTAACTTTATTTTTCAGAAAAACCAGCTATGCCAAATCAATTCCGGGTAGTTCAGGAATTGTTAACGGAAAGCTCTGTAACAGTTGAATGGATACCAGGCTTTAATGAAGGCGAACAACAAAGGTTCGTTATAGAATATAAACAGGAAGTGAGCAAATAGTGGCTTTACAAAAATTTATCTGAAGATATTCATCGAATATCGATTGACGGATTGGTTTCTGGGACTTCTTATCAATTCAAAATGTATGCAGACAATTCAATTAGGAAATCGGATGAAACTATGGTGAAATCTTTAGTAACACGACCTAAATCTGGTATGTATAATTTATGTGTTGTTCGTTTAATGCGAATTCCATATCCTGAGTGTAGACCACAGTCGAAAACATGTGAATGGAAATAATGCATTGTGTACATCATTTTCGAATATTACGATAAATAATTGATTAGTTCTATGAAATTATAGTATGCCTTATAAAATGCAATTTATTTAAATTGTTATCTGTTTGATATATTTATTGTTTTATGATGCATGGAGGTGCATTACTTCCACAAAACACAAAAGAAATGTGAGTAAAGTCAACAACATTTTCAAAAAATAAAATAAATTATCGATTGAATGAGATGATTTGAAAATAGGTCAATAGTTGCACTAAACAAAAACGTTTTTTTAAGATGTCTGTTGTGTAAATCTGTATGTTTATTGGCTTCTGATATTGAAGTAATATTTTGAAACGTACTATTGAGCATAACAGTAAACATGCCAAATAATGCGAATTACAACGGGGCTTCAAAAAACAATACCAAATGCACATATCAACTCACACTGATATACATTTAAGTAGATAACGGATCCTCCCTTTCTGTCGGGGCTGCAGTAGGAGGGGCTGTAGGTGGAACTCTTGTAATAGTCGTCTTGGTGGTTCTGTGGAAATGTCTGAACAAGTTTAAACGTATGTATATTCTGGATTTAAAAATAATTATATTGTATTAATACAAGGATTGTACAATTTGTACGCCAATATATCGGGTTAATAGTTAACAAATGTCTCAATACGGTATTACAAACCCAGTTTGCTTACTTGTTATTTGATCTTCCAATCGTATGTATATCCTATAGTGCACTGTTACAGTGCTGTGATCACTGTGTGGACAGATCATTCCAATGTCGAGATTGATATATTTTACTTATCCATAGCCTACATAAAATTATAAGATAATAATAGTATATTAGTATGGACCATTTTTATAGCAGAGAATCATCTTTAAATTACACACTTCAAGTGGTGATAAATAATAAATAAAACATATAAGCTATAAATGGAATAAATTTCCAAAATATGGTCTAAGCACTGTGTGTGAGGCGAGTTTAGTGTACATTTGTATTCGTTTTCAGGAAACCCTGATGCTGGTGCTCATTACGATGACTTATTCAGAGGACAGTATGTGTCCTTCTTTTTAAATATTTGATAAGAACGTCTTAATTCATTTAAAACTATCGCATCATTAATTATGTGATTGATGTAAATTACTCTCCATTATTGTATTAATAATGCATGTTCTGGTAATTAGTATCCATAATCGAATATTAGACTGCGCTTTCTGTCAATAATTAACCTTATTCTCCAGAATTGTATACTTGATTGTAGGCAACAATAAGAAACATGATATTGTTTGCTCCATGACAAACGTCTCTGCTGTCTGTATGTCGGTATGTTTTGAATAAGCTTATAGATGTCATTTATGTTGTTTAAAAATGTATAATGTGATCAAACTGGTTTCTTTTAAATCTTTCTGAAAATAGAAAATAAAAAGTATACAGAATTTGGAAACGTTACACATATTCCGAGGTGATAAATTCTTCTGGTCATACTATAAAATCTTTATTTAAGAAAAAATTATCAGTGATACAGCACAAAAATATACCATACAACACAACATTGCCTATACTGATAATGTAAATGGAGTAAGCGCATTTTGAACAGTAAATGCACTTTTTGTTTTTGTTTTCCGCTTGAAACGAATTTAAGCCATAGTTTTATTTCAGAATCCCAGTTCAGAAATCAGTGCTACGAGACACTCGCTGATACTTCGTTCCATGAGTATTCGGTCATATCACATGGAACAGAGGAGATAAGTGTTATTAACCGTGTATCTGAACTTACAAATAATGATTGCGCAGTGGAGAAAGAGAACAAAGTCTATGTTAATTTAATATCATCGAAAACTGAAAATTGAACAAAGTAACTTATTATCTTGGATTAGTTACATGAACTTTTAACCAATTCAAAACTTGTATATACAATTATAATATGTAGTGCTAGTTACCTATGTTTATAGGTGTAATGCGAGTTGGCATGGGAGCACACGATTGATTTGTTAATTGATGTTGTTTAAGACACGTAGTATTAATAATAAAAAATATAAGAATTGTGCACTTGACAATTGTTATCTTTAGTGTAAGATTGGAATTCAGTTAGTTCATGCCAATATACTTCATTTTGTAATTATTCATAACAATATATGAACAAAAATGGACGTGTTTGCATATATTGTGTCCTTCCATTTATATAACAAGTTGTTGAATTACACGGATATTTGTAGTATCTGTTTATCAATTTTTAATAAAGCAAGTGCATTTTGTTAAAACAATTGACCACAATTATAATACACAATCAAAACCAACATTCAGTACCACTAGCAGTTTGACCTTTTAAAATGTTTAGTTTTGAATTTATCCACCTATTATTGTGAAAACGTTTAGCTTATCAATACATTTTACGCACCCTGCCATAATTGGTTTTGAGCCAGATACCCATGCGGTATCTAATAATAAACGGTTGAATAACATTTCGTATAGATTATATCATTACTTTGAAACAGCTGTATTTATTTTTTGTAAATAAAGATGATGAATAGCAAATAAACAACGCTCTTTTGGCGAATTTTGTACTTGACAGAGACATTTTTAGAATGTGCAGTTGAGTTAATACATTATATTTTCAGAAAGCGTACACTAATTATATAACTATACCTATCGAAATGAAAGAAAATAATATAAATATTCACATATCTCCTTACTGCAGATTCCATTTGTGTCTGCTTGTATCTGCTACAAGTTTGGTTATATACATAGGGGTGCCACTTGAAACATGACAATACAAGTCAGTGTACAACTTTCTATTCTGATTTGTAAATAACAGTTTGCGAAATAAAATATACTGACATTGTGTATGTTTACAGGTTAACATCAACTGTGTCACACATCACGACTGCTCCTAAATTCAGACATTCGTTTATACAAACTTTTAATTTCTTTAATTTCTTTCCTGTAAACCATAACCCAGTTTTTAAAAATCATGCGTATTTACTATGATAACGCAAATATTAAGTTAACTGTGTAGCTTTTTAGACACATAATGTAGTCGCAGTTATTGTTTGCACAAGTACGTTACTATTAATTTGCACATTGACTTGGGAAACAGGAAGAAACCTGAATATTTCATAATAGTTTCAAAATGAGCCCACTGTCTTCACTTTCCATGTCGTTTACCATACGGCTCTACCCCCAATGTACCGTCGGACTTTTGTATTTACTGTGTATTTGTATTGCTATAAAATATGTTTTCTTTTGAAAAACCTAAGCTTTGACTATTCCATACAGTAATACTCATACTTCTAACGTATTGTGAAAGCATCATAATGTAATGCATTATGCTTTCTCTTTTATTAACAATAGCAATTTATTTCATATAAGCAAGTGTAATTATATATGAACATAATTCTTAGATTGAGGAAATAATGCTTCTTAATTCTTTAATGGAGGAAACAATTCTACAATTGCAGCGATAAGTGGCTGTGTTGGTTGCAGAATTGAAAGTGACATGGTACTCATCGTGTGTGTTACGGTCGTTGTAGAGTTGAAGAGTTGTGCGGGCGATAAACGAATGAACATGAAATGAGAATGCCATATGTCAACAAGGGGTTTACTTATATTTATAGGTTCGTATGAACCAGTTCAGCACGAGTTTCTCAGTATTTATTTGGCCTGCCACAAGGTAAATCAACAAAAGGCGCTTTACAACGATATGTTAATACATGGGTTTACAGTTTACTGGGCGTCCACTTTCACTTCATGAATAGAATCGGTGTTTGCCAAACACTAGTTGCGTTTAATCAGCAGACACATTTTGTTCAAATCGTCGTCCGCTTTAAATCTTACATATTTTGAGGGTCAAATAGTAAATTCATCGTTGCGTCATGTCTCAAACTCAAGAAAGGATTGTGTGCAGGTGGTTGAAAATAGACTTACAGTCTAACCTGCACCTACGACCACTTGTAGCTGCAATTAAATCCCCTAAGTATAAGTATATTGCTATCCTTGTGATCAACTATTTCTTTCGCATTTGTTTTAATAAAATTGTGAATATTACATATTTGCCTATTATTTAACTACACGTTTTTAAGAATTGATTGTATTTATATTACAACGGATCTTGTCCATCTTTTATTCATTTATAAATAGTGCATTTTTTTAGTTTAAACTCGAAAAATCATTTGCCACAAAACATTGCAATTGTAGAATAATTGTACATTGTGTGCAAATAATACAGCTGTATAAATAATTATTTGCATGTTTAGTTATGAATCCGAAGAATGGCATTTAGTAGTCGCACCATCCGTCAGAGAGTGGGTACACGTTTAGGAGTGGATGGGTAGTTTTTTTTTCCAATTTCGTTTCTGTGTTGTGTATCCCATAATGTTAGACCGGATCTTTTTTATGAACAGACAAAGTGCTGCATATATACAGTATGCTCCTTACTAAGAGGTTACACTTTTAGGTCAAATATTTCGATTCTGGTCGACATTTGTTCATGGAATGAGTGGATCGTAATTTAACTTCTAACACTTATTCATTACCCACAACCAGATCATTTATAGAGTATGTAACACTTGACAGATGATGGTCAAAGGTCATAGAATTATTTTTGCGCATGATTTATTGATTTTGATATTACTTCAGTTGATTTGTAATAAATCTCTGATAATCAATAGGTTAAGTAGAATGTCTATGCACCTCGGCAAAAGGTTGATGCCACACATCATGGTCACATGTCAAGGGTGTCTGATCTGTGACGTTTTAATAAAATGATGTGTCGTTTAGGTTATAAGTCGCGATGAATGTATGTATTGTTCGCTCATATGCACATATATTTGTTGCTTCGTGCTTGAGCTTGTACTTGCTACGGTCATTGTACATCAATACAGGCGTCGATTAATACGCTGGTGTTTACTTATTTTTTCAAAATCCTGTACGTGCGTTATTTCGGGCCGGTGAAAATACAATGAGCTTTATAACGTAAATCAACTATACGAAAATAACAAAAACTCAACTAAAACAATTAACTGTTCAATGTTTAACCAGCCGTGAATTGATAACATTTAAAACAAAAACAAAACTCTAACACTAGTAAAAAATATAATATTTGACTGATGTCTTTCTTTTAAATGTTGGCTATGTATTATTTCGACATTTTTGCAGAAACCAATGCATAGAAAAAGTATAATAAAACAACATTTCAGATAATTGTCAATCCTACTGTAAAAACCTATTTTAACTGATGGGCTTTGTTCCGATAAGTTTACTTTGCAATCTGAACATAAAAGTGTGTATCTAAACGTTTAAGGCATATTATAGTTGTATAAATGTAAATGTTGAAATTAAAACAGTAGCCACACATACTTAGATTTAATTACCAACTGCTTGTATTCTGAAGATATAGAAACTCATCCATGAAAATGTCCAAAAATAATATTCAACATATCGGCTATTTCTTACATTTTCTATTCAGAAAACTTGAGCTTCTCGTCGGCTGCGTGAGCATAAATTATGAACTATTTTTTTTTAGGTACCCGAGTTAGCAAGTAAATATCATTCGGATTATCATATTATTAAACTGAGATAAGCGATTACTCTCTTGAAGCCGCTACACTTTGTAATATTATATGTTTGCTAATATGTGTTACATATTTAAGTTTGCTTTCAAGCCGTTGTTTTAATAATTTAAATAATTTAAGAATTCACATTGCTGCATATGTCGGCGGGTGCATGGGCATCGCTATGGCAAAACCATTAGCTACTGACGTTGATACACAGAAGTCAATCTAAATACTGCGTATGGTGCACCATTCTGTGTGCGTTGTTCCAGCACAAACAAACGAACCTTCATGTCTACATGTATTTATGATTTAGCATTTGTCAAATACATAAGTGTTTTTGTTTGAAACAATAAATAGTAATGCAGTACACTGGTCATCGGTGTGATTAGTTTTTTTTTATTCGTGCATGTTAGGGAAGACATTTGATTATCTGTTTCGTGGTTTTTGTTTTCATTTTGGAATTATTGTAATACCATCTGTAGGTAATACAGCGAGTGATACCCCTTCATGGGATATTCGTCTTGTTATAGAATGTACTCATGATTGAATTCTTTAAATGAATTAACAACCGTTTTGTGGGCGAAGTATATATTATTCGGTAAAGCATTCGGTGCAAAACGTCGACAAAATAAGGCGCGTCTAAAACGGTATATTAGTTATAGTAGCTATTTAAAGCTTAAACGATGTGTAGAAACATGCATAGTTACATACGTTGTAACTTAACTTCGTAACAAATCCAATACATTCGGCACGCCTGTGCAATGTTGATGATTAATGGCTGAACACAATGAATGCGTGCTACTCTGTTTATATACTTTATTTAAGATTCGTACTATAAAAATCAAAATCGAGTTATGCGTTTATCTGATTAATTTTTCTTAAAAAGGGGTCTTATTAAACCTTGTTGGTATTTACCTTTTACATATATCATTTAAAAAAAAATAACAGACGTAAGTTGAATAAAAAGAAATAAATCTGGTAAAATCACTGACTTACTTGAATAAGTGCCTTTATTTTGAATCCATAAAATTTAATATTAAACATCGTAACGGTCGCTTAACTTAAGGTCATTTACCTGTGAAGTCCATCAATCAGCAGGAAATTTGTAAAAACAATGTTGGACTATAATCTTATTGCCGTATGGAAACAAATAAAAAAATCCATAATTCTGCAAGATTGGTCGCAGCGAAACTATGCCCCTTTACAATTACCTTCTTAGTTAAGTAAATTAACACTGATGGTTTGAACGAAATCCACTCACATAAGCTTAAGAGACGAATTCACACAGATTCGGGTCGTATATAGCCATGGACGTCTGTACACGTTAAGACGGACACACTAGTGCAATTAATGAGCCCCCTCCCCCGCCACACTCACTGATGATATAAGTTTAAACTAAACTATTTCTAACCGTGTTACACCGATACATCAAAAATATTGGAACGAAGCAAGGACTTGGCCTTTACGGCCGTATTCGAAGCTTCCTCTCAATCACTGCATCAATATCGTGGGATACGTCGGGTTCTTAAATATGGACCTTTATACTGCAAACTAGTGATCATGAAGCAGTGTGACATTTAGCGTTGGTGTTGCGACACAGTGCACTTTAAGCAGCATTGATCGTTACAGATGCTAACTGTGGTGCTAACGTAACAGGCACGAACTAAACTTTTTGCTGACCCTTCTAATGCGTTGAACCCAGAACTAATCTTTGTTTGCATTTATTATTGTGGTAGTGGTACTTCGCTTATGAACTACAACACGTATGTTAGGTTCGATCCTTTAATAACGTCTGATAAAAGTAGACAACAATAATGATGATGACGTCAACGTAACACATACATAATTGCGGCAAATGGCGTTGACGTCACAAATACTTAACATTCTGGGGCCCGCGAAAAGTATTTAACCAAAATTAAATCATGTCACTAATACACATAGTTTATCTATGCCTCGATGTACATTTAATGTTCATTGCCACAAGCAACCTCCAACGGATAGACCTTCACAATAGGCCTTGTCGTGACTCCCCGGATGGTTCTGACATGTGCAGCTCGTGTTAGACCGTCTCTTCCGGTGATGAGTTCCTGTACGACTCCCAGTTTCCACTGGCTGCGGGATAATTCGTCGTTCACCACATCTACCACAGCACTATTCTGCAACGTCGTCCCAGTGAGTTTGTGAGATTCGCGTAGAGCTGTGAGGTACTCAGTTCGCCAGCGTTTCCAAAACTGATGAAGGAGTTCTTTTTGCTGCTTTACACGTTTACGGTATTAACTTCCATCTTCTTTCAAATTTGATTTTCGGTATCTATCGCTATGTCGTTGTATGGAAGCGACGTTATTCTCCGACCGTAAACAAAGTGCGATGGTGTAAGAGGTTCCAAATCATTGCTACATGATGATAGCTGTGTTAAAGGTCTGTCATTCAACATGGCTTCTATTTTGGTCACAACCGTACACAATGTTTCCATATTAACGAGTGAGCGACCGAGCACTTTTTTTAGCGCAGATTTCGTCAGTCCATTAAGGCGCTACCACCATCCTCCATAGCACGGTGCGCGTTTTGGAATGAAGTGTCATTCTGTCCCTTTTCGGCTGAGGAGCTTCTTGACTGCAGCTGACTCGAATAGACGCCTGAGCTGATGTGACGCGCCCAGGAAGTCGGTTGCGTTATCGGACATCACGATTTTCGGAAGTGATCTGCGACTTACGAATCTTCGGAATGCTTGCATGAAGGAATCTTATGAAAGATCCTGAACAATCTCAAGGTGAACGGCCCTGGTGCTGGCACACGTAAATAAGCAGATATATACTTTCGTTTGGCATCCGGTTCGATCTCTAACGTAAAGGGCACCTGTTAAATCTACACCCGTCACGCTAAATGGCGGGGACTCTTCAATTCTGTACTTTGGTAATGGCGGGGACTCCACAGGCTTGTAGGAATTACCTTAAACGCGTTTGCATGTGAAACATTTTCGCAGAACCGAACGAACACACTGTCGTATGGCGGGAATCCAGTACTTTTGTCTTATCTGGGTGGCCGTTGCGTTTGTCCCGGCGTGTACCTGATTTGCATGGGCATCCGGTACTATAAGGTTCGTGAGTTTATGCTTGGTAACAGGTACGGGAATCTGGTGACGTCAGCAACAGATGCGTTGTGAATACGGCCGCCGCATCGAATAATCCCCGTATCGTCTACGAAAAACCTCAGCTGTCTTACAAGAGGATTTCGTTTGGGAACCTTAAATTTCAAACTTGTTATTTCCTCAACGAATGATGACCCTTGGCAGGCTAACAACCACCTTTGTTCGGCGGCTTCAATTTCCGTCGATGTTAATACGCAAGTGAGTTTTGTACTTGATTGTCTACAGTTTGAAATAAATCGAAGTATATAGGCTGTGACGCGAAGCAAAGTCGAATATTTGCTATACTTCCCTATGTTAATCACTCCTTCCATTCCTTCTTGTGATTGACAGCTCAAGTGAATGAACGTCATTGCTGACTGGTGTTTGTTGTCTTCTTCTAGAGGCATTGGGTCACATGGTTGTCGTTTCCATACTGGCCATTCATTCTTACGCGTGATCCAAGATGGTCCGTTGTGCCAGAGTGTGTTGTTTGTAAACTGTGATGCAGGGATGCCGCGGGTTAGAAGGTCGGCGGGGTTGTCGTCAGTTGGACAATATTTCCATGTATAGTCTTCTGTCAGCAAATGTATTTCTTGAACTCTGTTTTTCACAAATCGATTGAATGGCTTCGGTGTTGACAACCACTTTAAAACACTTTGGCTGTCAGACCAGAGTGTTATATCGCGAACATTGAGGGTTTTCCGCAAGTGTGTCGCAAGGCGAGGACCAATCACAGCGGCATCAGTTCGAGTTGAGGTAGAGTCATTTTTCTTACTGGTGCAATTCTGGTTTACGCCATAGCAAGACTGGCTTCCGTTTCGCTGCTGCCCCGTATGATCGTATACTAGCATCAACGAAAACATGGAGACACACCTTGGAACTGGAACTGCAGTACTAAAAATGAAAAGTTGGTGACAGTGTTCAGGTCTTCGGCAAGCTGTTGCCACGTTTCTTGAACGTCCAATGGTAGCGGCACATCCCAATCGACCTTGTCTCTCCAAAGCTTTTGAAGCAGAATCTTGGCTCTCACAGTTACAGGACTTAATAATCCAAGTGGATCGTAGATCTGTGATGAGTATCGTAGGATATCTCGCTCGGTCAACTTGTGCTACGTTGGTATTTCACGATGTATGAATGACATGGTATCTTCTTCCGGTTTCCAGCGCATGCCGAGTACTTTTATCACCTCATACGCATCGAGCACACGTTCTCTTGCGGCGATGTCCCTTGGGGTTATACTGTTGGATGCCCACGACCGCAGATTCATACTGGCACTATTCATCAAAGCTCGGGCATTTCGGAAATAGTTGTCAAGTTCAGATTGTTGACTTAATCTTGATAGGACATTGTCAACATACGAATCTTCTCTCAAAGTGTGTGATGCAGGATTGGTCTTGTTCTCGTCTAGATGTTTGAGAAGTGTCGCATTCAGTATAAAGGGTGAGCACGTCGCGCCTATTAATACAGTTTGAAACGGTAGCTGCGTTGATGGGACTCTGGGTCGCTCGGGTCACTCAACCACAGGAATCGTGTATCATCGCAATCCTTTTCATGTAAGCCCACATGCAAAAAGCCTTCTCGATATCTGTGCTGACTGCATATCTATGTAGGCAAAATCGCAGTAAAATTGATGTCAAGTCGTTGAGTACAGGAGGTGTTGACTTTAGGCAGTCATTAAGACTCGGTTGGCCGGGGACTGTTTACAGCTACAATCGTATACAATACGAATGGGCTTTGTAGAAGACTCTTTCATGATTGGGTGGTGAGGAATGTAATGAACAATCGAAGGTTCGCTTTCGTTCAATTAAGTCTCTTTCCTCTTGTTCGGCAATGATGTCGATATAAATCGTACTCTCCGTTCTTCCTTTAGCTACGTAGTAGTTGGATGGTAACGGCTCAAGGTCATTTTTCCACGGTAGAGACGTCGTGTATTGGTTTCCAGAGTACTCGATGGACGTCTGTTGATATGTATTCAAGCGGTCTCGTTTCTCTGGCTCATCTGTTGGTGGGATGATCCCAAGGCTTTCTAAAGACCAAAATCGTTCTAGAGAACTCGCTTCGTTTGCATGCGAAGTAATTACGTTAAGAACGTGATTCGAACGTTTTTCGTCTGCTCCGGCTGGTCCAGACGGGTATCCTATTTTCGACTTCACTGCCGTAGGCCCCTTTCCGCGAACTACCTCGTCTTCGATAATGTCCCAGTAGTGGTCAGCGCCTATCAGAAATGAAATGTGGAAATTCTCACGTTCAGTTACTGGATGGGCAAGTTTCAACTTGCTGAGATAGGGCAAACGTGCAGCAGCGTGTTGGAGAGTCGTACTGATCGGGGTAGCTATGGTTGGAACAATCAGCACATTGATCGGTATACGCTCCTTCCGGTCAGAGATCAGACTGATTGTAGCTGTCTCCAAGTGTAGAATCCGATCTTTCTTATCGCCGAATGCTGCCAGTTGAATGGCCTCTGTTCCATTTCGCCTCACTACATGTTCACGCCCAAGCTTTTCAGTGATGAACGAATTCTGTGCTCCTTCATCGAATAGTTTACACGCGTTGGTGTGCATCTGGCCAGAGTACACATTACTAATGGCTGTCTTTAAAAGAACGCCCTGTTTATATCTCTGTGATGAAGAATAAAGAATAGTTATTTCCGGTCTGGTTGGAAACACCTCGTTCTTGCCTGTGTTTCTGGGTATTCAGGTTGCTGCATATATTCGTATGATGTTTTCTTACACACTTGACAACGTTTTCGAGATGTGAACTTTGAAACTTGATGTAGTCCGAGACAGTTAAAACAGAGTCGCTTCTGTTTCACTTGTATATATCTTGATTTCATGTCAGGAATACTCACACAGTCCTTATGTTTATAATTTCCACCGCAGAACACACATTTCACATCATAAGAAATCGAAGTGTGACTTACTTTTTGATGTCTTTGGCGTTGATAATTCGGTTTTGACCCAGCGTAGAATGATGCTGTGCTGACAAACTCAGTCATTTCCGGTATATTACACGCACTTCCGGCCTCCATGATATTGAGTTCTCGATTCAATGCGTGTCGTAGATCTCCCAATTGCCAGTTTAAATCTCCATGTTCTCTAGCAAGACTCTTTCTTACTTCCGACGGCATCTTATCTAAAATGACTGGTACCAATAGACTTCCGTATCCGTCTGGATGCTGACCTAGTGACTCGAGGCCTCGTATGTAAGTTTCCATTTAGTCATGAAAGTTGCGCATGCTATTCAACGTGTTGCAAGGAGCCGGTAACTGGGTCAGAGCTTGCATGGTGGCGTGTACAATGCGGTGCGGACTACCAAATCGTTTCTGTAGCAGGCTCATAGCGCGTGAATAGTTGGCGTTGGTCAACGCAAATCCTTCAATTGTATGTGCAGCAGCTCCCTCGAGTTGAGATCGAATATAGGCAAACTTTGAAACGTCCTTAAGATTACTGTTCAAATGAATTGTTGATTCAAAGCAATCCCCAAACGTCTGTCATTTCAGTATGTCTCCGTCAAATGAAGGCAATGTTAGTTTATGAAGTCTATGCGAATATAAGGCATTACTTATGATACTGCTGGTCGCCGGAAGAGCGTTCGTGTTGATCTGAGTCCAAGCGGAAGTTGACTGACTGAACCACGGACGAGGCTGCTCCGCTTGTTGGTCATTCTTTTGGATCGATGCTGTTTCTCGAAGCGATAACGGTGGTGGTGCTTGTACTTTGGGCTGAGTCTGTTGTTCCAGGACGGCTTTTAATTTCCGAAATTTGATTTCCATGTCAATCGTGTATTGTTCCGTCGTTAGCATCTTCTCTTGAATACCGTCGACTTCTGTTTGAGAAAGGATCTTCTCATTGATTGATTCTATAATCTTCATTTTCGTCTCCAAAGCTTCGAGAATGGTAGAAAACTCTATAAGCGTCGAATCTGACTTCGCATCTTCAATATTCTGCAAATGACGCTGAATTACTTCTCGATGTCCATCTCGAATCGAATGTAATTTCTGAAGAATCATTGTATCGTTTAGTCACGGCACCAATATGTATGTGGTAGGGGTACTTCGCTTATGTACTACAACACGTCTGTTAGGTTCGATCCTTTAATAACATCTGATAAAAGTAGACAACAATAATGATGATGACGTCAACGTAACACATACATAATTGCGGCAAATGGCGTTGACGTCACAAATACTTAACAGTATTATTGTTGGTTGTAAACTGTCAAATGTTGGCTCTGTTCTACTTGAATGTCATTGTCTCGTAGATGGGTCTCCGACTCAAATACGGTTCCCGAGTTCTATATATTTTCTAAAATAAATATGTTATTGCTTGTTTGTATTACCCCATAATTTATTATATGGTAAATGGAAAACGATAAATGTGTCGAATATTTCCTCTGAGCGACAAAAAAACAAAATCAACAACAAAATTATGTTAATTCCTCTTATGTCCTAGATGCATATGAGAATGGTCAATTAACCATGCTTCTGTACCTTTCCAAAGTACCTTATCGATAACTTACACTTACTTAGCATATTGTTTTGAAAGTGACAAATGATGGAATATACGCTTAACACTTACAAGCATTATTTTGTGAATATAAATGTGTTCAATTGATGCATTGTAGGTAATACGGTATTATAATGCTAAACAAATTTAAATAATTTGATAGCATCTTTACTTGTTACTCTTCCTCTAGCTTTTATTTACAGTAATAATATTCGTGTCGATACACTTCCTCTCAAACTTTAGGCGAAACCAATGCAATTATGGGAAATAAATATGTTCGAAATATAACTCCTCAAACACAGAATATTCTCCCCTTTGAAGAGGTGTTTTATCGAGGATCATATTACACAAGTCATAATGAACAAACAGTAGTCGCATATTCATGCAACTGCCAGTAGCTATCATATAGCCGGACTTAAAACCACGTAAACATGTATATCAAGGTCTAGTCGCTGTGTTTGTGCAAAGCAAAGCAAACTTTAAAGCGTGCATACCAGCATTTGAGACTTGTATGTACAAAGCTGAAAATTTAATAAATTTTTAACACAATACTTTTGTTACACAAAACCATATTTCTATCATGTTCTTTAACTGTCGTTGTTCTTATCAAATTAGGTTTAATTCATAATTCATATAACCGGTCACATGTCATTAAACTGTCATCTGTACCCTGTTATATATAGGTAGACATTGGACACTAAGTTTTCTTTCCCTACTCGCATTTTGCCTTTTAAGATATCGCGTTCCTTTATGATTGTGTGCGTGCGCGCTTGAGCGCCTAAAAGTTCATTTATGTCAATACGCCCTTTGGTTATAACAGCCATGGTACAGCTACACATTGTCCATGTTCATCGCGATAACGCATTGGGAAATCCCATTCGTAAGCAATCGATTGCTCTGGAAGCTTGTTTTTGCATTCGACGAATGCAACAATGTCATTTGATATTTGTGTTTGCTGATTATTGGTTTCGTGCAGATGTGAAACAGGAAGAAAATATTGGCGATGTCAAGTACTTGCGATAATGAACTAAACACAGCCAGACTAAGCTGACTTATCTGATATGTTATGAACTACTTTCATATTTGAAATATCGTTATGCACGATAACATAGCAGACCAAAAGCTCATAACCAAGCAGTATGCATAACTTAGATTCTTTCCGTTATTGTGTTTGCATGCTTCTTTTTAATAAAGAAAAGGTTTCCTTCGCTGTTTGAAGTAGATGTAGAAAACGATGTTACAAATTGATTTTCAACAATTCTTATCAAAACCTATTTAAGTGCATGGTATGGAAAATAAACTGCGCACTAACACACTTTATTTAAGCATTTAATTAAGTGTCGTTGGAATCGTTCAATATTTACCATGATAAGTTCGTAATATATCAGTCCTATCTTTCAAAATGTGTCATTGATTCCATTGTATACATTAATAACGAATAGATCCGATCAATTTAAGGTATGTTATCTGCTATCTGTAATACTCGACCATTGTTTAAATCTATATTGATTTGTGTAATGCAACTTGCATGATCGCCTTGTAATTAGAGTTCGACTTCCCGTTAAAAGCCTTAATGGTCACGATAGATTGTGTTGAAATGATATTTAAACGTGTTTGCATGTAGCTTTTGACAACGTCTTATGTAAACACAACATATGAATGGTAGTAAGATAAAATGAAACAATTAAATAAATCCGAAACTCACTGGAAGAATGCAAATAAGTTATTCAATAAATACTTGAGACATACCATAAATTAAATAACAATGACATACATTTTATCTCTAAGAATGTGTATATGTATATATAGGACCTGGCATGAGTTGTCATTTCATACCATATTTTATTAAACCATAAACGAGTTCAGAAATTTTGTTAGTAAGCGAGCCTTTGGCGAGCTTACTAACGAATTTCCTGGGCGAGTTAAATCAAATATGGTATGATATGACAACGAGTGTCAGATCTTTTTTATCACATGCTTTTAAATGAGCAAATAAAATAAATATTTACGCAAACATAATGATGAATCCCGAATGTTGTTTACATTTCGTGACGTCATTTGACGTTGCAACGTCATTTCAGCAAAATAACAAAATGCGATTGGTCAATAAACGAAAACTAAGCCAATGAAAACGCTTAAAAAGTATATTACACATGTGCAATATTAAAATATATGTAATGGTTATATTACATGGGAAACAGGGTATGGCATGTAGTTAACATATATTACTAACAATTTGTTGATAATCTGCATATGATATACACATATTAACATATCTGTGTACCCATTATCCATTTCATGTTTTCGAAGTGAGTCAACGCGCTGACTTATCGAATCAGTTGGTAGCGTATATACAGTGTTCGAGGTTTAATATTATTAACCAAGAAGCAATGTGCTAACGTTGCTATACATTGTTTTACAGTATTGAACTAGAACTTTTGCCTAGGTTTTTTTCTTAACACTCGGATCATTGCCCAAACATGGAACTGATAAGGCTTTCGCCATAAAATAACATTATTGTATTTTTACTTTACGTTGGGGTTATACAGAGTATTATACAACGTATACATATATTCTATAATGTACGATTACATGTGCAGACACATATAACATCAGAAAGTGAGCGAGCATATCAACTGTTATATATATCGAAACATTTTCAGATATACACATTGTTTAAGTTGTTTCTCATATCATGATGTATGTTCTCTGCTGAAAAGTTGTATTGTGTTATGTCTCTGATCCACATATTATATATGATTCATTGATCTTTACGTGTTCAAATATGTTTTTAAAGTCAGTATTCATGCTTTTTCATATTCCTGATGATTAATATATTCTTAAAGAGTTTCCTTTTCAAGTATAAGGAATGTTAGAATTATGGATAACATGTAGCTTGATTTTTTTATATGATGCCTTTCACATGCGCTTCAAATAAAATGAACGAAACTAAAAAGAAAGATATTGTTCTATACAAAACCTTGTAAACATGAAAATCTGGAATCCAATTTTTAATTTGTTGTTAACAGAATATCTGAACATAACAAAGTATAATATAGGTACATTTATTTCAATAATGAATGCATAAATAAACGTATACGTGTTTTGTGATACTTAAAATGTGTCCCTATTGTGCGAAATTCAAACTAATATAAACCAGTGCATTCGAATATATGCGTTTGATATCATTCATTTATCTTGATTGTTAAAATGAGCGTTTTAATGCAAGTGCACATAGACCGTTAATCAGTTATCAGGACTGTTTACAAATTGATTGCTAGTTAGATCATTTGAAATAACGTGCAACGGCAATTAATTCGCACCTAAATCATATATTCATGCATTGCGTTATAAAAGTTCCTGTTGCCCTAGCTGTTTATAGAAAAATCAAACCAAATTAAAAATGTTTTCTGTTATTGAAGTATACCACATGAGACCATATATCTTATGTATTGTTAGTCGTTTTCAAATGTTTTAACATACTTAAAAATTAAATCAGAGTCAAACAACAAAATAACTATTAAACAAATACCCAACAGGGTCGCACAAGCAAAATATGACGAATATCTTTCATTATATGACATTACAATCTAAATCACACAGTGCAGAAAGATAACGTGTCGTACTGTACTAAAATAGTTAAGTCAAAAAGCAGAGAATAATTGCTACACATATGTTGTAGAAAACTAATTACGCAAGATAATCAAATAGGATCATTGTTTATTTTGCAATCATTACCCAGAATTATTGACTTCTCCATTAAACATGCATTATATATTGTGATAACAAATACATTTTCTTCAATGAAATCAGTTTAAGTGGATTCTATGTTGCTGCTTTGATTCTCATATTGTGATGTCACTTCTATTGGGTCCGTTACTGCACTCGCAATGCATTCTCTTTTTCAGCACTTAAACAGCAAAACCAAAAATTATTTGATGCTTAAAATTGACTTTTTCTATTATTTATCTTGTAAGTAAAAAAAGGGCAAAAGCATTATTTCATCATATTCAGTAAATTGAAACGTTATTGTCGTTTTTCAACAATATGTTTACCTTTTATGTAGACAATAACGAAAATAAGTGTTCCAGGTACTGTTATTCCAATGACTATACCAGCTATAACACCCGGGTGTAGGTCTGTTCATCAGATGAAAGATTAATTTTAAGATTAATTTAGTGACAATGAATTATGTACCTGCAAACTGTTTATAATAAAATATTTTCACTGCGTTTGTTGAGCTGAAATTATTTCATGCTACCTTATTTGTTGTTTTCTACAAATAAAACACACACTTGTAATAAAAAGCACAATTAAAATTAAACACAATGCTATTGGGGCACCTATATATATATAATTTGAGAGTTTGTTGTCTATAGTAACTTTTAACGTTTTAGCCGTTGTTATACTGTCCTTGGAGTAATAATTTAGTGAAGATGTTGAGCCTGAAATACAAAATAAATTTTGCTTACTTTAGTACGTGCCATTATATGCACATACTGAAATAGTGAAAGCATAAAACTATAGCAAACTAAAAAAAGAAAGTATAAAGAGAATGTAT
This sequence comes from Dreissena rostriformis, assembly GCA_007657795.1. NCBI lineage: Eukaryota > Metazoa > Mollusca > Bivalvia > Myida > Dreissenidae > Dreissena > Dreissena rostriformis. Next base: position 29,781 of record VMBQ01005520.1, on the reverse strand, counting down.
TGTATTAACTCACCGTCGTCCGTATTGGGCAATTGTGCAACTGCTGAAAATTGAAAAAAAGTTTAATATAGAAAACAATGAATTTCCAGAAACTATATCAGGATATAACTTCTTGTTCTTATTGACTTATTTTATAACATAACACCAACTATAAAAAAAAAAGAATTATGAAAACAAGCCGTAGCAATATAAATAGCATAAAAAGTTGTANTGGGGAGGTGGTGGTGATGGCGGTGGTGGTGGTGGTGGTGGTGGTGGTTAGAATCAGTACACTACTAATAATTATTGATTATTGGGTTCACGCAAACATTTATACTTTTAATATATTTACCTGTGACATTGAACGTTATTATATTGCTATCTGTTGTCACAGTATTGATGGCAACTGAGCATTTCCACTTGTCACCGTTATGGGTCAAGTTCAATGGTTTCATTGTACATCTGAAAGATGTCGCCCCGCTACACTCACAAATGGAAAATTCACTTGGCAGCGTCGAAGGAATAAAAGTACAAATGTTGCTTATATATCCGATTGACGAAATTTTTTCAAATGTATTGGAACCATTTGTCTGTCGCCACCATGCCACGGCTGTCTGCGTTGAGTGTGAGCATGTTATTTGAACGGATTCATTCTCTTTCACCGAAGTTGCATTCGAAGAAAATACAGGATTTTCTGCGCCTTGTACATTGTGAATAAACGAAATGTATAAAAAACGTTGTTGACTTAACATTGAAGCATTAAAACAAAAACTTACATTATACTTATATTAATTGTAATATAAATCCAATCAAATATTTGCTTTGTTAAATGGCTTTTAACACATTAGCAACTTTCAAATTGAAAATACTTACCTATATAAAGAATATTTGACAAAATTGCCAAAGCTGTAATCCCCGTTGCTAACATCACCGCAAATAAAATAAGAACTAAACTTCAAATTCTTCAATTCCAGTTACTAACAACATCGCAATCAAATCTGAACTAAACCCGACGAATCACGCACATGCTTAAATGATAAAACCATAACCCAAAACATGACTGGCTCCTGGCATAGCGCTTACTCTATGCGTTTAACGGTCAATAGTCCTCTCATTTGTTAAGAGTTAATGTAAAGAAGACGCATGCAATTTATTTGAAATGGAAACGTCAATGGTCGCAATAAAACATCCCTTAAGCGAGACTTGTATTTAAGACAATAATTACTGTTATTCCATTAACATCCTTTAAACAACACACAAACAGGAGAAAAGCAGAGGAGAAAACGTGTAAACTTTCACAATATGTCCAATTAATAATAAAGTACAATAAATTGTTATTGTTATTTAATTTTAAATCAAACTGCAGAGTAAAAATGTGTACGATGCCTTTAATTTCGGGTTATGTGTTTAACGCTTTATGGTGACATGTGTTTACTTTAAACAATCACTAAAATTAAGAGGAAACTGAGGTACTTGCCATGCAATTAAAAAGGACAAGAGGACTCAAATACAGTTTAACGAAGATACACGTCGCTCAGTGTCGCTGACGTGTAGCGTGTAATCGGTGCATTACATTTTAATTTTGCCTTTGACCTTTGAAATAGTAAACTATTTATTGCGTGAATCATTGTATTTGATTATTCATCAAGATTTGAAATATTAGTTTGAATACTCTATTTTGATATTTGACCTTGAATCGTTACCTGACCACCTTGAACTGTAACTTTCGCATGACACTAATTTTAAACATTTCTGTCGTTACTGACATTGTATTTGAAAATACATCAATACTGGACACATAAACATTCAGTAATAGGGCGTTGTATTTTTGTTTACTTTTCACCTTTCAGTGTTGCATTCACCTATTTTTATCGCACTTCCACTATGCCTGTAGTTCCTCTCTTTTTTTTTTAAATCATTCCTGATGGACATTTTACGGGTCCATATACGTGAATAGCCATCGCAAAATTATTGTCACGTTATTGAATATTTATCATGTGTGCCACACATTTATTATGGACAAAGTGGTAGGTGTCGATTTGTACATTACACTGTAAATAATAACCGTGTCGGTAAGTCTTATGCTCACGGTATGTATCATACAGCTGCTATGGTATTTGTCTTTGAAAAATAGTAGTTGTGCACATATAATATAACAAAAAAAAAACATAAAAACATTAATTTCAACTAATAGACTAATTTATCGTAGTTTTTGAGGGCATTCATTTAATAACTTTTTATGCCAACATCTACGCTCTTTAAACAGATTTTTAAAAAACGAGGTTAGCACGAGCACTGTGGGGACGAATGTGCATTTGTATTTTTAAGAAAAAACAATAGTGGATAAGGCGTTCGCCTCGGGATCGGGAGGTCGAAGGTTCGAGCCACATGGGGAGCGTTTGTCGAAGGATGGATGTTTGTCATGGGACTTGTTCGGAAATGGCCGGTTCGTGAGCCGCGAGCTAGTTAAACATTAATGGTTACCGACTCCTATCCGCCTGGCGCCTGGCATAGTGATAGGAGTTGGGAGGTACATGGTATACTCGCAAAAAATGTCTCATAAGTTAAAATGGCTGGCCCTTTCAATAGGGGTGACACTATAATAAACAAGACCTTTAACTTTTATAAGCATACAATGGTTTACAGGGTGAAAATAATCGATCTCTTCTTATAAAAGAAAAGAAAAATAATTATTTGTTTCAATCTGTGACAAAGAATCTCACTTTTCAACAAAGTCGACCCCTGTTTACGCTTACTCCCCCNCCCCCCCCCCCCCTCCCGACCCTTAAGGTGTTCTTCGACATTCACATGTACATTAATGCAGTGTGTATTCTAAGCGACATTCATTTGCGTCAACGGAAGAAAATTACGTATTAGTAAATATTATTCACATAGATTCATTTCAATGTCTAAGGTGTTTAAACGGGAACATGTACAGTGCGCATAGAGTTTAAAGAGTGTTTTAATGTCGCAATAAGTGTTTGCGATATATATTTTTATATTCTGTTGTGTAACTCTATTTTGTGTTCTGAATACTGAATAATCAAACGTTCGATGCATGATTATGTTACAAAAATGTAAAGGAAATGTGTTTTTATATTAAAACAATTATAGCCTTGGACTGAATACATTCTCCAATTTCAAGAGGGGTATTAATTGATTGCCAAATTCACACTTTCTTAAATGTTGATTGTAATTTTTTAACAAATTATAATATAATTATGAATAAGCATTTATTAAATCGTTGCGTAACATTTATGGCTTGTTTTAATAAACCGTCAGTGACCTTTTTTAATTAGAAACAATAGAAAAATAGGATTAAATGAAATATACATGAATTAATAGCCTTGCGTATAAGCACTATAAATAAATGTGGTGTTGCAAAATTAACATGACTTTCCACTTGTTCAGTCTGGAGTTCGAAATCTACTGGGGGCTTGTTTCAAAGAGAAAATACTACCACCGTATGTATATTTTTTAGGTTTTCGTCTATATATCACTGTTACTAGATACATAAACGCGCATAAATTTGGAATATGCATTGTTTAATTACGTTTATATATAATAGGACAATACCGTCGCCTTTGAAGAGTGATAATCATGATCAATTGTTAAGATAAAGGTACTTCTTTTCTAAGTTTCAATATTTCAGCCGTTTTGTCAAAATGAATGCAAAACAAAAAGAAAAGTGAATTTTTTCTTTTATGAGTGTACTTTAACAAAAGTTTAGTTTAAATGAAAGCAAAACACGATGAAACAAACAATATTAACTTAACCGTTAGTTTTATCCCGAAGACACATTAATTTAAAAAAAAACAATTACAATATATGAAGAACAAATAAGAAAGAGCATAACAGAACAATACATACAATACAAATTGTAATTTGTAATTGGTAAACAATTTGTCATTAAGATGCTCAGAGTTTAAAGACATATGACCATATCACTAATTTATTCTTATGGTGAATGTTGATAGAAACGTTATTAATATTAAAGTAAGAACATCGATTAACATATTTACCTAACAATATGGTTAAATCAGTAACGTCAATTATATTTAATGTTACACATATGTTTCAGTTTTGTTTACTTTTTACCACAGATCTCACAAACCACAGTCTGAAGGGCCAAACGTGTATATAATTATGTATTCCTCAATAATTATTTGGATAATACATTCATTTTTTATCAAAGGTAAGATTAAAGAAATGTTATAGGCAATATATTTAATAAATATTTGTATTAGGTGTGTATTATTGTCATAGACATTCGAAACACGATTTAAAAAATAGGAACAGCAAACACTGATAAGTTCGTAGTATTGAATTTGCAAACATTTTAATCAATTAAATCCCCTGAGAACATATGTGTATTGTAAACTTATACATTTTAGGTCACATTTCATGCACCCTTTCCCTGTCAACTGAAACGAGCATAGTTGATCTGGGATCAAACGCTGTCCTCACATGTCTAATGTGCAATCCACTGTCAGAGCTCGAGTTATGGCACAAAACAAATTTAATAGCGTTTTATGATGCGTTTGGTGTGCAAGTGAGGAATGCAACTTTGCATAGAGCAACTGAAAAGACGTTCACCAATGGTTCAATTGAAATTAATGTAACTATTTTGCATTTTACGTCTTCATCAGAAGGTACCTACACATGCTCCATACCAACAAAGAACGAAGCCAAATCATTGAATTTAAGATATGCAGGTATGTGTTCCGTTATGTGTTAGTCTTTAGGTAGTACAAGTAGTAGCAGTAGAAGTAGTAGAAGTAGTAGTAGTAGTAGTAGTAGTAGTTGTAGTAGTAGTAGTAGTAGTAGAAGTTGTCGTTGTTGTTGTTGTTTTGTTCTTGTTGTTCTTGTTGAAAAAGTATCATACACACACGTTATCATGTGTTATTATATTGGCTTCAGTTTTTGTCGCGAACGTGAATTTGATTCCAACATCAATGATGATTTCCGTCGTACCCAACGTGTCTATCAGCTACATCCAATGTGTGTCATCCATCGGACGCCCAGCACCCATCATCACCTGGTACCTGGACAACAGAACGCCGTCTGATTTTACGGATGACTTGGACCTTACAAATACTAGCAGCAATTTTACAGTTTCTGATATGACGAAAAGCAATCTTACAATGACACCTACCGAGAAAGAAGATAGGAATGGCATATATTGCAATGTCTCAAACGGAAAAGGACCGATCTCGTCCAAAAGTCTTAAAATCGATGTCTTGAGTAGGTATTTCGTTAATATTTCTCATAAATTATCAATGTTTCTAATTCTAAAACATTGTATTACTTTATTTAAGTTTGTCTTTCTCGTGTCATAAATGACTTTTAATAAAACTCTCATTAAACCCATATGTGCATGCATTGTTCATTCTAGGCTACCCAACTAAGCCGACGATTCGTTACGATACTGCAAGTGTACCATCAAATATTTCTGTGATACAAAATAATACTTTCACGGTAGAGTGTGTTTCGTCTGGAAATCCAACGCCAAGCATTTCGTGGACCTTGCCTAACGCATCCCTGATTACCAGCTCGGTGATATCACTTACACTGAATAAAAGTGACAATCCACAACATCTTACATGCAGTGCCACCAGTACTCTTTATCCAACAATCGGATCGTACTTTACAACTGTGAATTCAACTCATTTATCGGTGAATATTTTATGTAAGTATTGTTTATCTACGAAATACCTCCTACGGCAAAACATAAAAGATTGACTTATAATATCTTACACAATTGATTCTTCATTTTAATCAATGTATATTCGTTTGTGTTTTGTGGAATAACCGTATACATGTTGTAAATTATTAGTTTTAAAGGGATTGCATATGCATTGTTCATTTCACCGAAGATCTATTATAAATAAATACTCATGCGTTTAACTATTTTTTAAGTTTCAAGCTAAGTTACAGTTTATGCAAAATAGATGTCTATGAGATTTGTTTCGTTTGTGTTATAACATAAAACTAATGCGTGTGTAAGATGTATGAGCAAAGATGGCGGTTGATTGTACACATTAAAGACACGACGCCCAAGATATTCCTCTTATTGTCATTAGCTAGGCAAAACTGTTTGTGAGGAAGTGCTGTGGCAAATCCATTAATTATTTTATATAATGATATAAATAATGTATTGCAAAACAGTAGTCAATGATAAATTGGACTTAAATGAATATTAATATTCTTACTGAAGATCCATCGTTTCCTCCGTCCTGTAAAATAGGAGAAAGCCAAAACAAGCAATCATCATACAAGTTTAAATGAACGAACTGAACCCTTCACAAGGTTTACAGCAAAAGATACGTCTTCTCACATATGTCAAAAAGGAACATTGCCGATACAATCAAACATCATTTCCATGCAAAAAATCTTACGGATTGTAATAAAAACAAACTTCTCGTTGAATGTGTTTACCTCAGATCCTCCGTATTCTCCCTCCTATCAAATATTAAAACTGCCGAAACAATAAAACACCATACGAGTTGCAATAAATAAGCACTTCAAACCGACCTGTTTTGTTACTGCAGATCCTCCGTCTACTCCATACTGTCGAATCGGATCATATCCGATACAATCAAACACCATACGGGCCGTCGTCAACGAATCCTTTACAATGACGTGTACCAGCAGGAGTAATCCTCCTCCTTCACGATATACATGGACACTGCCAGGGGGTGAGACTCAGAACGGAGAACAACTCAACATTCCAAATGTGAAGCCGAGCGGTAATGGCCAATACATACTTGAAGTGGTCAATGAAATGAATGCAACTTTCGCAAAAGTGGTTGCTAATGGAAATGTCACCGCGTCGTATACATTTGAACTTTTATGTGAGTATATTTCTGTTTGGTACATGTTTGAATAAATAGTCAGACAGTTAACTATGTTTATGTAATGTTACATTCATTGTTTCGTATCGTCCTTAATTATATTACGAATAAATATGACTCAATCACGTTAACAAAAACGAATATTATTACTTAAATTTACACATTTGAAGTTGTATCTTACATTTGATGTGTTCATGTCATACACTCTTTAGATCCTGTGAACAATATTTCTATCTATCATCGAGCGACAACTGATCAACAAATAACAAGCCTAACGATAACCGTTGTAAAAGGACAGAAAGTCAGTTTTAGGTGCGATGCATTTTCGAATCCGACAGCAGATTATGTATGGACATCGAACGGTCATATATTATGGAAAGGTCCTTATTGGAACACTTCTTTCGTCGACAACACTATCATTGGGTGTATTGCAACCAATACCCTCGACCCGGCTGGGAAAGAAACAAGGAACACTTCTAGATCTACTAATTTCACAACGAATGTACTGTGTAAGAAGATTGTATTTTGTTCGATAGATTTTGGTTTTGGATTATCAACAAAACGTTTGGTTTAATTTTACAACGATTTTAAGATATATACATTGGATTATATAATCTATAACAGCATATTTCGATTTCCATCATACGATATTTTTTAATGCATCCTGAATGTATTTGTTAAAAAAGCTTATGGATGGTTTTTATACAAAAAGTATGAAATAAATCACTAGCTTAAGCAATTGACGTACATTTAATTAACGTGATATGTCATTTTGTGTATCGTCATAACAGTTTGTGTTTTTTTTCACTCGTTTTAATGTTATTTCATGCATCTTAGCATTTAAACTGTGATTTAGCAGTTTGGTTTGAAACCGGTTTTCATTTCTACTTAGTTGCTCCAGAGATACCAACCATTACTATTCAAACTTGCTTGAATGTGACCAAGACAAACCATGTGAAAGTGATACAAGGTCATACCGTCAGAGGCTATTGTAATACAAACAGTAAACCAAATTCAAAGTATACCTGGACACCTGGTACATTTGGGATGGACAATGTGTTCTCTATCAGTAGCGTAAGTCAACATCACAGTGGAATGTATACGTGTTCAACATTTAACGAAATGAAAACAACATTCAATGGGAATATCACAGGAACGAATCAGTCCAGTTTTCATCTGGACGTTTTAGGTAAAGATTTGGCGTTTGTGTACATTTAAAGTTAAGCACCTTCTGTATGTAACCTATTGTACTCGATAAAGTTATGATAGATCTAAATATTAATTAATGTCAAATTGTATTCACAAAATCTGGTTAAATTTTATCCACTATGTTTTTTTTTCAGTTCCAGTTGCGGTTCATTCCATTGACAATCATACGGTTTTATTGAACGCATCGCTGTTTGTAACTTGCCCTTACACAGCCGGAAATCCGTCAAATACACGATTTACGTGGTTTCACGCCAGTACATCAACAAAAGGTACCTATCAGAATCTTTCGTTGACAAGTGTGCATCTCACAGACGAAGGTTATTACAAGTGCAGAGTTAACAACACTATGGAACCTACGGGGTGTGCTATTGAGGAGGCATACGACGAAACAACATTTTATGTTGATGTGCAATGTAAGCGATATGTTCATACCTATAATGTAAAATACTTATTATCGAAAACACGCATTTGACATAGGAGATATGTGTTGATGTGATTTTTTAACATTTGTTTTCATGCTATTGTACGATGAATTTATAAAATGTGCAAAAAGTGCATACAACGTTATACGATTGTTGGCACATTGACGTTTTTACATGACGACATATGCTTACAAGAATGGTGCAAAATATGTAGGGCAAATAGTGTCATACATTCTGAATTGAATTCGCTATATATATTTTTATTTACATTATCAATTGCTGTTTATTGTTTATTGTCTACTAATTAACATATCGAATTATATTCAGACAATTAGGTCATTTAACTTATAACAAAATATAATATAATGTCATTGTCACGATGACAGAGTGAAAGGATCAAACATTATAATATCACTCGAGATAGAGTGAACATGATCAAATTATTATTCACCGTAATTCTTCACCGTATAGCTTGAAATGATATAGTCTTATAATATAATGCACATTTTTTAATTTGATATTTTTGCATTTTAGATCCAGCCAGCATAAGACGATTTTATGCTCGTGAGTTCAGTAACGCATCAATTATTACAATAAACGAAAATCAGACTGTAACGTTACTCTGTGAAACGGACAGTGACCCTGTTGCGAAAGTCAAACTAGTAAATATTACTAAAGGTTATGAACTTTTACTGGTGGAGGCGCACAATAACACACTATCTACTCGTGTTGTAAATGCGCGATGTGAATTCGATATGGGACGCTACCAATGCAAGGGGAAGAACAATCATAATGCAGTACAACAGGTTCGTGAGCTAGAGATCAGGATCACATGTAAGTGAAGTTTATGACATTCACTATAATTATCAACTCTTTCGTTCACCTCAAAACTGATGTAAATTAGCAGTTTCATATTTTCCTTACGCCTTACCTGCTCACAGGCTCACCGAGATCTTCACCCTTTGCTCCACCGATAACCACGGTATACAGAAGAACAAATGAAACCGCTGTTTTAGCGTTCACTATTGTGGCCTATCCACCACCAAGTAACGCTTCAGCATATGTTTGGCGTAAGCAGGTAGATAGTGAATGGGAAACCCTTCCCAATAATAGCAAGTTTCAAATTCATATTTCAAACGACAGTCTACAGGCAAACCTCTCAATATTGCAGCTAGAAATGGAAGATTTTACAAACTATTTGGTCAGTGTGAACAATCACTTCGGATCTACAGAGCAAGTTTTTGTCATTCGGGCAAATGGTATGTTTACTTAAAACTTCCTCTTTCTCCGTGGCATACGAAACATGTTTTTATACTATGACTTATTAAATAGACTATCAAGCAATGAAAAAAAAGCCAACTAGTTTAAAGAAACATAATTAACATTAATGGTTTATCTCTGAATGATAATACTGATAACCATTCCACAGAAAGGATGCATAATACATTGCCAGAATATTTGTCTTGTATTTTACAGAGCAGCCATCTATGCCAAAACAACTTCTTGTCGTCAATGCCATGGTAACTGAAAGTTCAGTCACAGTTCAATGGACACCTGGATTTAATGGGGGTGAAGACCAATGGTTCGTGATCGGTTACAAAAAGGCATCAGATGAATCCTGGACTTACATAAACGTTTCTTCAAAAGTTACTCAATTGACTATCGGTGAATTAGTTGCTGGGACCATGTATGACATAAAAATGTATGCAGGGAATTTAATTGGACACTCGGATGAGACTTCTGTATTAAGCGTGACAACACAGTCTGTTATTTCTGGTATGTATTACTATTTTTCACTTGATAGTACTTTGTGTGTAAAATGTCGCTCTAATACATGCATTAAATTATTCGCTATACATTTGGGTGACATGCACACACATTGTTGATTTTTAAGTAAGATTACTTAGCGTCAAAAATTAACTAATATGACATAATACATCTAAGGAGAACGAACACTTTGAGTCGTTTGCAAGTCGTACTACATACATGTACTTGTACAACATATACATATTGATGCGCGTAGACATATAGGTCCTAATGCATGCATTAAAGTGCCGGGTGGTGGCACGTTGTTTATTCAACCTGCCCGGTACTTAAACACGGGCTCTTTCGCTACCAAGTCGAATGCTCTACCAAGTGAGCTAACGGGGTCGATTACACAGATTATCACCAACTTGCTAAAGATCAGTACTGGTGCATGATAGTACTACACGTGTCGATATATGTAACAGTTACTTGAGTTTATAATGTTATGCCTGATTCGTTGACGTTAGTTATCAAGCTTTAAAATATTGTAATACTATTTTGTTAAATATGTAATATCATATAATGTGTATATTATTATAAAACGCTATATTAATGTTACTTCCAAAATCTATTTAATGAAATATTAAAATATATGTACTTATAGTATTTATGAAGTTGTTCCAAATAATGTTTAACCTATAACTGTATTATTCGCTCTAGTGTGGTCGTTTATGTGTTCTAGTTATGGCAGCATAATTAGTAAAATGCAATCTGACAAGTGCATACTATTGACTTGAATCATGTTATGATGTTCGTGGGCCAGCATGCATGTAATAATTATAATTGTACATATTACAAATTCCAAGCACTGCACGCATTATTTTTTTTGGATTATGCATATGTAATTAGATGGAAGAAATTCGCCTGCTGCGGCAATCGGAGGTGGCGCTGGAGGTGGGATTGCGGCAATAGTTATCATCATTGTAATTGTTGTTATATGGAAACGTAGAAACAATGGTATGATGTTTTTCTTTTTCGTAGCTTTTAACCATTATTTCTAAAAAATACTATTCATTTCAACGCGTCTTAATATAAGTTGTAGACCATAAGCTACGTAGGATTATTATTGTGTTAAATTTGTTATACACTTTATTGTTATTAAAGTATAGTTGTACACCTTACAGAAACAATGAAAGGACATTCACAAAGGACGTGAGTATTAAACATACGTATTACTTTACTTATTCATATCGTTTGTGCACTGATGGAGTATATCCTTCATGTGCTTTCATTGCGTATTGGTCAGATTTTAAACTTAGGAAAAAACTTATTTTGTAAAATCACGGACAGTTATTTTAGTCTGCCTCTTATGGATCATCGTTTGCTTTAGCTCCAAGTCTACGAAAAAGCAAGATACAGTGTATGAAAACTCCTGTAAGTATACTGGCTTCAGAATACTAGTACGTATAACGCATAACTGGATTAAAATGACTGATGATTTTTATTGTTTAAACAGAAACGTCTGTAATTAACTGTGTTTTGTTACTATCAAAACGTACGTCTAAACAGAAACGCCTGTAATTAACTGCCTTTTGTTACTATCAAAACGTACGCAAGTTTTGGAAAAAAAGAAATGTTTTTAAGCTCACTGTTTATTTTATGTACTTAGTGTTTGGGTCTGAACGTTTAGCGGAGGTCAAGAAAGAAGCAACGCCGGGTACTAGTACGAATTCAACCAAACAGCGTGACAATTACAAATCATCTTCTCAATTGGGCGACGGACTACAACGGACCCCGTCATTTGTAATTGTACATGAACCATTGTATGGAAATGCCGGTGATTTCACGTTAAAGATTCGGTCTATACAACTCCAGGAGCTTCGAATGTTTACTTTGCAGAGTAAGAAAGACCCGACAGATATATTCAGGAATTTCTATGTAAGTGTAATTAACAATACACGACTATAACAGTTGGTATGTACATGTCTATGAGATTTGTGTTGTCTACATATTAAGAATGTATAACAAAGCGTTGAAAATAAACAACCTGCGTATATACTCTCATGGTTTCAAAATATGTATATGAAAGGTTTACCTATTAATATATGTGCAAATCAAATAATTAGTATTTATATTATAATATTATATTATCATACCATTTTTCTCTTTCTGTGCCACTTACTTGTTAAACATAACTTTTGCACGAGTCAATTACTGAGCTAAATGCGTTTTGTTACTTTTCAAACATACGATTGTAGTCTCTGGATACGGGACTAAAATACGAAACGTCCGCTGCTCTCATCGAGGTCAATGTACCGAAGAACCGGTACAGGAATATGTACCCTTGTAAGTTGATATTGATGTATGTGTCTGCCCAATCCTACATTATATTTGTTGCAATTCAATTGTAATTTTAAATAATGATCTTTTTAAAAATTTAGCTCTTTTTAAATTTAATTTAGAGTGGGATCTTGAAAAAATATGTGAACACAAATAGTATTGACTGTATTATGGATTAATCCCGTTTTATGTTTTGCAGATGACAAAAATAGGGTTGTTCTGCCTCCTATTGACGGGGAAGACGAATCTGATTTTATCAATGCCAGTTTTATTGATGTAATACCTTATACTTTTTACCTTGATTATATTGATGCCATAGTTAAATAAAGTACATGTGATATTGCTATTGAAATTGAAATCTTTCATATAACACAAATGAAATCATAACAATCCATATTTCGTCCAGGGTTATGGCAAACGAAAGAAATACATCGCAGCGCAAGGTAATACAAAATGTTTGTATTGAGACAGTAATTACTGCTTTTTTGTTAAGATATTAAACTTAAAAATGTATACTTAGATCATGTGATTTTCCATATTGGTTCACATAAACTAAACGTGTATTATTTTTGTTCAACGAATGTACTGTAATTCCATCACCAATTTCTCCATGTATTTGTAAGTTGACGATCTTTTCCAGGACCTTTAGAACGCACGATACCAGATATTTGGCGCATGATTGTGACAGAAAATATTAAAGTTGTGGCAATGGTGACAAATGCAATTGAAGACGGAAAGGTGTGTATGTGTGCGGTGCTTTTCCAGCTTTTTGAAATTAAAATCAGACACTTATATAGCAAACAGGTTCTCTTAGTGATGTAAGCTATCTTAAATGCGTACTGAAATGTAAAAAATAATAAAAACATGCAAAGTATCTCTCATGAAATATAATGATCTTAGATAACTTGTTCCTTATAAATTATACGATTTTATAACTTTAATTAGTGTGTGCAAATGCAAGTGCGACCATATAATTACCGACAAATTTAACAAAACATAATTTTCGTCAATAAATTGATGCAATGTTTTTAGCGGAAGTGCTTCCAGTACTGGCCTGAAGATACTCTCAACCCCTGCAAGCATGGACATTTCAATATATCATTGATTCAACAAGAAGACTATGCCGACTTCGTTGTACGCAAAATGCTATGCTCAAATGTAAGATATTTGCATTTTACATTTTGTATTTAAAACTCCAGTATGTTGTTTAGCTCCTTATTTAAACTTGTAGTTAATTTCTTTTTTCTAATGTTGGTATTGTTGTATTAATACACGCTGAATTTTTGTAAATTTAAGGAACAGTCCAAGAAGGTGCACACGGTTAACCAGTGTCACTTTACTGCATGGCCCGACAAAGACGTACCAGACACAGCTCTATCATTGGTACAATTCTGGCGCAAAGTGCGCTCTTATGCTGACACGGTGACGAGCCCATTGCTTGTACATTGCAGGTAATTGGTGTTTCCTTTGCATGATTTTAAGAATTTAGAGTCCTATTTAAGAGCAGTTTTATCATTTCAATTGTGAAGCTATTGAATAATGGTTACACTTGCAATTTTATAGTGCTGGCGTTGGGCGAACCGGTACCTTTATTGCGCTTGATTATCTTCACGATCAAGGGATCGCAATGCACGAGATAAACGTGCATGAAGCTGTAAAAGCACTGAGAGATCAACGTATCAACATGGTACAGACAAAGGCAAGTTATTATTTTAAGTGATGCATTTTAAGTTTGTCATTTATGTGATATCATCTACCATTATTGTTGATAATTAATTGTACCATTTGGTGTGAAGCAGAACGATTATATTGCTTATGATTATCGTACAAGAATAAAGTGTTTATTGAATACTCTTTTGAAACAGAACCAGTATTTGTTCTTACATGAAGTTCTGTGTGAGGTATTAGATCCGATCGGAAAGGTTGTTGAAAACAAAGAATATCTGACGACATTTTCAATGATACATAGCGGTATCGGCAGCGAATTCAAGGTAAACAAAACTCAAAAGAAATAAGATAATGTGAAACAATTAAACCTCAAACGAAAACTGCATTTATATATATTATGTTGCTTGTGAATAGTATGCATTCTTTGGAACAGTGTCTTGTTGACTACATCTGTTATTTTCATTCATACTACTAGCGAATACGCGAGGCCGAAGAATTCAACGCAACACAAGCAACTAACGACACACTTGCTGCTGGTAAGAAAAAACAAGCTATAGTATGACTTGCGGTATATGGGGTTCCATTTGACTAAACAAAAGCCGTAAATATAACAAAAAATCAAATCGTTTGTATACATTTGCAAAACGTAGTCAACATAGCGCACACTATGCAAAAATAAACATATCAGCCGCAAGATAACACAAGGAATCTGCTTCAATTTACAGAAGATCGATTCAGACCAATGCTGCTGCATTCTGCCACAGGAGGCGGCAAGTACGCCAACGCAGTCTATATCAATGTAAGTTGCCCAAGTAGATAATTTGAACATTACAAATAATAATATTTAATTTTAAAAACATACTTAACATTGCCTTAGTACATTTGTTACGATATGACATGCCAATGTTATAAGAATAAACATGTCACCATATTTTACATATTATGATTGGCTTGTACAGACTTTCAGAGAAAAGAAACGCATGATCCTAACTCCTGGAACCATAGAGGGGAGCGCGGACGCTGATTTCCTATGGTTGCTGCACGACTACAAACTGACAACAGTCGTACTTCTGAATGAAAAGGTTTACTATGTTTTCATATCATTTTATAACGTGTGAATTTTTATATTGCAAATAAACATATCCGGACATGGTTTGTTTCATATATTATACTACATTGAGTATATGTGTACCAATATATTATTTCAGATGGAATCGTACATTCCTGAGCATGGCAAAACTACTGTTACCGGACCATTCAGCGGGAAATTAGTTTCAAAAATCACACGAAGTCATTACGAGGAGCTAGTTGTAAAGTTCCAATATTACGGCGAGGTAATAGTCTATTCGACCAAATATTGCATTTTGTCTTCAACATTTACCATATTATTAATATGAGGTAATAGTCTATTCGACCAAATATTGCATTTTGTCTTCAACATTTTCCATATTATTAATATGTCTTCATAATTTTACCTGAACATTTCATCATAAAATGCCGTAAACTATAACAAATATAAATATAACACGTTTTGCACTGCTATTACATTGTAGATGATGATTGCTTAAATCTTTGTTATCGTTTTCAGCACGAAAGTTTTGATGTTCGATTTCTCCACTTCTCGTTATGGCCAAAGAAGACCAAAGTGTGCAAGATATCAGATATAATGCAACTGTTGATTGCTGCCCAAGACATTGCAACTGATTTGCCAATGGTTGTTCAGTGTCGGTAAGTGACGTAATATTAGTTATAGTGACTGTTTTGGATTCTGAATTTTAAGTCTTAGTGGTGTACTGATCATTTTGAGCGTATAAACCGGGCATATAATTACAAGTATTTCCCATTTGTCTGTAGCCGCTTCAAACTAGTTTTGCTAAGAATTTTTTTTTTAAGTGTGATAATACATCCTCTTTCAGTGACGGGTTTACCCGCAGTGGTTTGTTTGCGGTGTTGTGGTGCATTGTTGAGAGGGTCAAGCTGGACGGGGAAGTGGCCGTGGCGGAAACAGTGAGGATGGTCAAGCGTCGATGTCAACGTATCATTGCGAATGAGGTACATGTCTGTTTCATTGCATATAAAATAAAACCAGCGTATGTAAATATATAGAGAATAATAGGTTGGTGACGTGGATGGAGAGTGGTTATCTGGCAAGGCGGAGGAATTTATCGGGTGAGCCGAAGGCGAGCCAGATAACCACTCTCCATCCACGTCACCAACCTATTATTCTCTATATATTTACATACGCTGGTTTTATTTTATATGCAATGAAACAGACATGTACCTCATTCGCAATGATACGTTGACATCGACGCTTGACCATCCTCACTGTTTCCGCCACGGCCACTTCCCCGTCCAGCTTGACCCTCTCAACAATGCACCACAACACCGCAAACAAACCACTGCGGGTAAACCCGTCACTGAAAGAGGATGTATTATCACACTTAAAAAAAAAATTCTTAGCAAAACTAGTTTGAAGCGGCTACAGACAAATGGGAAATACTTGTAATTATATGCCCGGTTTATACGCTCAAAATGATCAGTACACCACTAAGACTTAAAATTCAGAATCCAAAACAGTCACTATAACTAATATTACGTCACTTACCGACACTGAACAACCATTGGCAAATCAGTTGCAATGTCTTGGGCAGCAATCAACAGTTGCATTATATCTGATATCTTGCACACTTTGGTCTTCTTTGGCCATAACGAGAAGTGGAGAAATCGAACATCAAAACTTTCGTGCTGAAAACGATAACAAAGATTTAAGCAATCATCATCTACAATGTAATAGCAGTGCAAAACGTGTTATATTTATATTTGTTATAGTTTACGGCATTTTATGATGAAATGTTCAGGTAAAATTATGAAGACATATTAATAATATGGAAAATGTTGAAGACAAAATGCAATATTTGGTCGAATAGACTATTACCTCATATTAATAATATGGTAAATGTTGAAGACAAAATGCAATATTTGGTCGAATAGACTATTACCTCGCCGTAATATTGGAACTTTACAACTAGCTCCTCGTAATGACTTCGTGTGATTTTTGAAACTAATTTCCCGCTGAATGGTCCGGTAACAGTAGTTTTGCCATGCTCAGGAATGTACGATTCCATCTGAAATAATATATTGGTACACATATACTCAATGTAGTATAATATATGAAACAAACCATGTCCGGATATGTTTATTTGCAATATAAAAATTCACACGTTATAAAATGATATGAAAACATAGTAAACCTTTTCATTCAGAAGTACGACTGTTGTCAGTTTGTAGTCGTGCAGCAACCATAGGAAATCAGCGTCCGCGCTCCCCTCTATGGTTCCAGGAGTTAGGATCATGCGTTTCTTTTCTCTGAAAGTCTGTACAAGCCAATCATAATATGTAAAATATGGTGACATGTTTATTCTTATAACATTGGCATGTCATATCGTAACAAATGTACTAAGGCAATGTTAAGTATGTTTTTAAAATTAAATATTATTATTTGTAATGTTCAAATTATCTACTTGGGCAACTTACATTGATATAGACTGCGTTGGCGTACTTGCCGCCTCCTGTGGCAGAATGCAGCAGCATTGGTCTGAATCGATCTTCTGTAAATTGAAGCAGATTCCTTGTGTTATCTTGCGGCTGATATGTTTATTTTTGCATAGTGTGCGCTATGTTGACTACGTTTTGCAAATGTATACAAACGATTTGATTTTTTGTTATATTTACGGCTTTTGTTTAGTCAAATGGAACCCCATATACCGCAAGTCATACTATAGCTTGTTTTTTCTTACCAGCAGCAAGTGTGTCGTTAGTTGCTTGTGTTGCGTTGAATTCTTCGGCCTCGCGTATTCGCTAGTAGTATGAATGAAAATAACAGATGTAGTCAACAAGACACTGTTCCAAAGAATGCATACTATTCACAAGCAACATAATATATATAAATGCAGTTTTCGTTTGAGGTTTAATTGTTTCACATTATCTTATTTCTTTTGAGTTTTGTTTACCTTGAATTCGCTGCCGATACCGCTATGTATCATTGAAAATGTCGTCAGATATTCTTTGTTTTCAACAACCTTTCCGATCGGATCTAATACCTCACACAGAACTTCATGTAAGAACAGATACTGGTTCTGTTTCAAAAGAGTATTCAATAAACACTTTATTCTTGTACGATAATCATAAGCAATATAATCGTTCTGCTTCACACCAAATGGTACAATTAATTATCAACAATAATGGTAGATGATATCACATAAATGACAAACTTAAAATGCATCACTTAAAATAATAACTTGCCTTTGTCTGTACCATGTTGATACGTTGATCTCTCNTGCATTTATATATACTATGTTGCTTGTGAATAGTATGCATTCTTTGGAACAGTGTCTTGTTGACTACATCTGTTATTCTCATTCATACTACTAGCGAATACGCGAGGCTGAAGAATTCAACGCAACACAAGCAACTAACGACACACTTGCTGCTGGTAAGAAAAAAACAAGCTATAGTATGACTTGCGGTATATGGGGTTCCATTTGACTTAACAAAAGCCGTCAATTTAAAAAAAAAATCGTTTGTATACATTTGCAAAACGTAGTCAACATAGCGCACACTATGCAAAAATAAACATATCAGCCGCAATATAACACAAGGGATCTGCTTCAATTTACAGAAGATCGATTCAGACCAATGCTGCTGCATTCTGCCACAGGAGGTGGCAAGTACGCCAACGCAGTCTATATCAATGTAAGTTGCCCAAGTAGATCATTTGAACATTACAAATAATAATATTTAATTTTAAAAACATACTTAACATTGCCTTAGTACATTTGCTACGATATGACATGCCTATGTTATAAGAATAAACATGTCACCATATTTTACATATTATGATTGGCTTGTACAGACTTTCCGAGAAAAGAAACGCATGATCCTTACTCCTGGAACCATAGAGGGGAGCGCGGACGCTGATTTCCTATGGTTGCTGCACGACTACAAACTGACAACAGTCGTACTTCTGAATGAAAAGGTTTACTATGTTTTCATATCATTTTTTAACTTGTGAATTTGTATTGCAAATAAACATATCCGGACATAATTTGTTTCATATATTATACTAAATTGAGTATCATTGTCCAATATATTATTTCAGATGGAATCGTACATTCCTGAGCAAGGCAAAACTACTGTAACCGGACCTTTCAGCGGGAAATTAGTTTCAAAAATCACACGAAGTCATTACGAGGAGCTAGTTGTTAAGTTCCAATATTACGGCGAGGTAATAGTCTATTCGACCAAATATTGCATTTTGTCTTTAACATTTTCCATATTATTAATATGAGGTAATTGTCTATTCGACCAAATATTGCATTTTGTCTTCAACATTTTCCATATTACTAATATGTCTTCATAATTTTACCTGAACATTTCATCATAAAATGCCGTAAACTATTACAAACATAAATATAACACGTTTTGCACTGCTATTACATTGTAGCTGATGATTGCTTAAATATTTGTTATCGTTTACAGCACGAAAGTTTTGATGTTCGATTTCTCCACTTCTCGTTATGGCCAAAGAAGACCAAAGTGTGCAAGATATCAGATATAATGCAACTGTTGATTGCTGCCCAAGACATTGCAACTGATTTGCCAATGGTTGTTCAGTGTCTGTAAGTGACGTAATATTAGTTATAGTGACTGTTTTGGATTCTGAATTTTAAGTCTTAGTGGTGTACTGATCATTTTGAGCGTATAAACCGGGCATATAATTACAAGTATTTCCCATTTGTCTGTAGCCGCTTCAAACTAGTTTTGCTAAGAATTTTTTTTTTAAGTGTGATAATACATCCTCTTTCAGTGACGGGTTTACCCGCAGTGGTTTGTTTGCGGTGTTGTGGTGCATTGTTGAGAGGGTCAAGCTGGACGGGGAAGTGGCCGTGGCGGAAACAGTGAGGATGGTCAAGCGTCGATGTCAACGTATCATTGCGAATGAGGTACATGTCTGTTTCATTGCATATAAAATAAAACCAGTGTATGTGAATTTATGCAGGAATATGTATACTTATATCTGCCGTTCATGGTATATTTATGGATTCGCGCACATGCGTAGTATTGTACACACTCTTTTCCATGTTTTTTTCTTTTTCCAGGAGCAATATCGGTTTTGTCATGAATACGCAAAGCAATATGCAGAAGGTTGCAATACATACGAAAATGCAGAGGGCGGGAGTAGAGGGAAGAAATAAGATAAATAACAATCTGCTTGTTATTCCAAAAAAACGTTATTGACATGTGTAAAACCCCGAAAGGAAGAAATATTCTATACTTCATAGTTAAGAAACACAAATATTCATTTATATATTTACAATGTATAAACAGTGCTTGCCCATAAAACACTGTTTCTATTAAAGTGAAAATGTGTCTAAACTGAGGGTTTATTACACAATGAAGATAGAGGATTCATAAAAAGGTGGAAAATAATCTGACATAAGTTAATACTTTCATATGAATTATCAACAAAACAAATGAACCATCGCTTTGGGCAGGATGAACTTATTTATACAGTGTTAAATACAAAATCTGTTGCATTGTTACTTATGCGTAATCGCATATTATGTATGATAGATAACATTTTTTTATAAATGCAATCATTGTTTTTGGAACAACTTATTAAATAGTATTGATTTTGTTAGCGAATATAATGTCACGCAATTTCTTAGTCTACGTCGTTTTTTATGGAAATTATTGTTTCCAGCGTCAAAACTTTTGGTCCTTTAATTAATATTTGAACGAATATATGCTTTATACAAGTGTTTTATGCATACATTGTTGTTGTTTTTTTGTGTTTTTTTTAATGGTTCTTTTTTCAGTGTTTAGATCTACTGTTAAATGCTTTTTTTAAACGAAACCCTTCGTATTTTAGATGATTTGCTATTGGTCGAATATTCTTTGCAATGCAGTTTATTAACACGCTGCGATTGTGAACAATTGTTAATTCTAATTAAGTGATTTCTAATATATAATGAAATTGTATGCAAATCTTCCAAATATGCATTTATTTATTTTTAATCATAAACCTTCATTTTTGTTTTATTAGTTAAACATCATTTCATTGTATTATATTTTCCCTTTGTAAATTAGTCAACTTTAAAATGTTTAAGATTGTGTATCACTTGAACCACTAATATCAAGTCATGCACATTGTGAAGGACATGTATTATTAGCTTACAGCCCGTGGCGTTTATCAGCCTACAATTTTGTTCAAAGCTTCCTCTTTAAAACTTGACTACATAAGGGTTTAACAGTGTATTGATCGTTGTGTTATGACCCAAATTTAAGACAGGATTTGTGCAGGTAGTGAATAAGACACTGCCGTAATTCAATCACCCTCCCCGATATTAAATTACTGAAGTAAAATGTAACAATTGCATACATTATCAACAACATTAACCTACATTTCAGGAGACGATATTTTATTTGTTATATATATGGCTGATATGATCAAACTGACAAGCTATTTGTTTTGTTTTGTAATAACAAAATTGTGAATATTATATATTGTCCTATGTTATAAATAACCGTTTGCTCGTTTCTTGCTTTACAGACTTATTTGCATGTTCATTGTAATGATCTTGTCCATCTTGTATATACTTAAGCAATATATTGTGCGTTANTTTTTTAAATAACCGTTTGCTCGTTTCTTGCTATACAGACTTAATTGCATTTTCATTGTAATGATCTTGTCCATCTTGTATATACTTAAGCAATATATTGTGCGTTATTGATTTAATACTAAATGAAAAACAGGAACTTACTTATTGAAGAGCCATGCAAATTAATTGCATTTCCATTGAATGTGCAAATTGTGTGTTTGTTCAAAAGACTTATGTGTCATCAGTTTTATATCCATGTAGTTAAGCCTTTCGTAGTCGCTGCCTGGATCCGTCATTTGGTGGGTAGCACTGTTAGGGAGGGAATGGGAGTGGTTCAGTACGGAATCGTTTCCGCGGTGTATATTCATTAATGTAGCTGTTCTCTGCTTGTTTGGATCTAAACACCAGAAAGACAATGATACCCATAACCATGTTACATGTCACTAAACAAGTAAAGATCACATGTAATGGAGGTTAGCTTATCGCGCTGTATGGATAGATTTTTATACAATTTACGTTTATTGTCATTTTACATGGATCAGTCAATTTGCCGAGTACAAATAGTCTGCCACAATGTCAATTGTAAAAGGTTTCCGGTATAACTGCAAATAATTATGCCACATTACCATACAGTAAGTAGCACACATGACTCATGCATTGCTGCTGAAGTTCGAGGTCAAAAATTAAATCGTGAACGTTCTTAAAAGTTAGTTTTCTGTTAAGATCTTCTCAACGACTTATTATTTGAGTATTACGCCCAATACAATTCAATAAAGTGTGTATAATTCCCAAGGTCAGCGACCAAACGTCGAGGCCAGATTTCAAAGACAAATGAGATGTGTTTAGGATGTTACTCCTTTTTGGGAATTTACATTATTATGCGACAGTGTATCACACATGTTAGGCATGTGTCAACTGCTGAAATGTTAATATTTGTATTCAGTCATATATTGTACTTTTATTCTTATATGTACATGCTACTCTCAGACAAGATATGCTTGGTGAGCATACGTCACACCCTGTAGCTAGACTTGTTTTATTTTAAATAAATTAGCATTTGTATTTAAGATATTTTATATGCATACTTTGCACTTTATATGGTTACACATTTTATACTAGTTAAACTTTTCTATACGGTTTTTCTGTTTCGAACGCTTTATTTGTAAATAATTTATGTGTATTAAAACGCAAGCATTTAAGCTTTCCTATAAATTAAGTGTTGTTGTATATTTCCCAGTTCTTAATCGCATCCCTTATTCGTAATAACAAATCAGTGGTAATAATATTGAGTGAAAAATGCCCTATAACGTAGTTAGAATCTATATGTATATTACACATTTGATGTAATCCGATTCAAAAGTGTATTTAATAATTAATTGTTAAGCTTAAACTGTTCCAAGGCGATGACCACATTTGTTATCATGATGTTATGTTTAAATTATTGAATATATCATCGTGGATTGTACAGTCAAACTGTAATTTGCTTTAAATAACAGGCTAGCGGACAAGAATTACTCCCCTGATAATGTTTGTGGAGTTTCACTATTTTTATACACGTACGATAACACACAGGGAAGAACTACGATTTCAGCAGAAATGCAAACAGTAAGTACTACTCAAAGCGCACGCATGTTAACATTATTAGCTGTAATGACAAAGTGTGATTGAGCTGTCACTTCAGTATCGTCATCAATCGTGTTAACCTTGCAGGTGATTGGATCCGCGCGCGCCAATATCGTAATTTTATTCCGCATGATAAAGGCATGTGACTTAGATAAAGATCCATGTGTAAAATGACAACTGAAATATGGACTGAATGAGCATAAACACACAACGCTCGCTTGACGATAGCCAGGAGGTCCGTCCGCATATCTATATCAGTTATACTTTTGCACTGACACACAAGATCGCATAAGTATGTGACCTACTTAATATGCTTAATATCACATGAGAACTAATTTCCTGCTGTAAGTGGTTTTTCTTGTAACCATGATGCATTTCAAAATGTATTATCGTGAATAACGAACAACTCGTAGGCCAGTAAGTAAGTTACGGCTCGTAAGCCAGTAACTTTAATAGCAAAATAACAATTTGCGGTCCAAACGAACGATGCAACGTGTTTACGTATCCTAATTTGATCACGATAGTTAATTGAACCTGTTTGCAGTAATTTGATACAAAGACAATCCTCCAGGTTAGCGCATACTGTTGGGTTGCGCAATAAATCAGCCAATCATTACTTACTTCTTTATTTCCTATAAATCGACTTCAAAATGTAATTTATTGGATATCTCATTTACTATAATTAACGCTAGTGTTTACGATGTATATAACTTAAATCGGCGATACCTTATTCTGGCAATTAACCGATATGAACCATGAATAACCAATTAAAACATGAACTTACCTATTAACTAGATATTTGCACTTGATTTGACGCACCTGTTGTACAAGATTGCTGAAAGCGGAAGAGATATTTAAATATTTATTGGCTGTTAAACAAAATCAATTGTCGAAACGATCTTCCAAAAGATATACATGTAGCTGTATTTCAAAACATGGTTTTCAATGTCGTTGAATGCATTAATTGTGGTAGTTGCGTATAAATAGGATCACCGATTGCAATCCAGTACTTCCTTTACCAACCCTGCAAACTGCGCAATTCAAATATTTGAAACACTTCACCGTAAGTTGTCGATACGAAGAACAGCTCATTAATTGCTTATTGAGGTATTGCCCTTGGCCTAGTAAAATTTAAAGTCCACATGTTTATGGTTAGGTTAATAAAAGTGTACATAACTTAACCATGTGTTAAAAAAATAGTTTGTATTAGGTAGTCATAAATACCCATAGACTGGTAGACAATAGACGAAATTCGTGATATTAACCCATTTATGCCTAGCGTCTAGAAAAAAGGCCTTCGCAAACAGCGTAGACCCTGATCAGACGCCGCATGATGCGGCGTCTCATCAGGGTCTTCGCTGTTTGCTTAAAGGGATTTATGTGAGAAATATTCTAAATATAGAAACAAATATACTAGACATCCCTAATTTTGGAAATAATTTGATCCAATTTAGAAGGATGGGAGAGTCCACTAGGCATAAACGGGTTAAAGAACTTAATACTTTGTGTGTATATTTAGAGTTTAATAAAAAAAAAATCAAAAGAGGTTGCATATAAGGGGAAATAACCAGGTTAAACAGCATTAAATTGAAGTCTACATTTATGTTTTCCTTATCACAATATGTATATGAGCCTCGCCCTGTGAAAAAGGGGCTTAATGCATGTGCGTTAAGTGTGACACTTTCCGCTTTTATGATATTTTTTGTTTAAAGAAAGTCTCTTCTTAGACAAAATCCAGTTTAGGCTGAAAGGGTCGTCAATGATTAGCCTGTGCGGACTTCTCAGGTTAATCTGGGACGCCAATCTACGCACTTGCAATAAACGCCTTTTTCACATCGCGTTTCCTTTTTAGCACAGACTTACATCTTCTCTGTATCTGTACAAAAAGTTTTTCTTCAATCGAGGGAACCGTTTATTTTTTTCTACACACTATGATTGTTATCAGATTATGTTAATAGAATATTAATAATAAAATATAATACTATACGGTTATTGATGGAATTTAACCAAACAATATAAACAAATCAACATTCCAAATAAAACCATAGATGAATTGATACTTAACATGTTATAGAAATTAGATTATATATAGTATCCTAAATAACTTTGTAGATGCATGTATGCATTTCTTTTGACCTTGCAGTCACGGATAACCCATGAAATTGCAAGCACTTATTTCCAATGGGTTCATTTTGTTTTTTGCTGAAGAGACAGCAAGCAGAAGAGACAGTATTGAGATACAAGGAATCCGCGTGCGATACCCTAGTTCTTTGCGAATAGATCCCTTGGTTCTTTTACGTGCTCAGTGTATAGCATCGATACACGCGAGAATTACCTGGGTTTCATACCAGTAAATCTCTAGTTGGAGCATTTCTAAAGAAAATCAGTGCCCCGGCCAGGGATTGAACCCACGACCTCTGGAATGGTAGACCAGAGTGTTACCACTCGACTACCGCACCACCTGTCTAACCATGTCTAATATTAGTTTGGTTTAAGGTTGATGTTTAATATTTTATAACTTAAAGTTTTATCTTCACTTATCAACCATGCACGAGCAATTATTAAGTATATGATGATGTGGTTTTTGCTGCACAAATTGACGTTACCAATTAAAGGGAACTAATTCCAATTTGGTTCATAGCAAAAGTCTAAAAGTAATCTCCCTTGTAGCATGACTTCTTGTGATAAGCACAATCGCGAGGCTGTATAAAGCATGATATAGGCAAACACCGAAGAAGTCTATTTGGTTCTACATGTATTCGTTATTCTTGAGCCTAAGTAAGCCCGAGTGTAAGTAAAATTTGGTTAAAATGGTCCAGGTCAATAACAATTGTCTATTAATAGCTCGACGCAGAATGTATATAGTTTGCTATAACATGGGGGGGGGGGGTAAAGACCCAAACAGTTTTTGACCGTTGTTAGACTAAAACAAAACAATACGAAAAATAATTCCAAAATGTTTTAGTTCGTGAAATAATAAAAAAACATGAAATATTTCTAAATGATGTTTATAAAGGATAAATATTTAGACAATGTGTGCATCTTGACCGAGCTAGATTTTTTTTATCATTAGTCGTACGCTATTTGTAGTCGCTCCTTCAAATGACACGCTTCGAGGCCATAAATTTACTCGGCATAAATGGGTTAACTGTTAATTCCGTTTTAAGTTTGCATACCATGCATACAATCTTTGAAAGTGTGATTAATGGAGGAAATATCCAATACTGTCTTAACCCATTTATGCCTAGTGGACTCTGAGACTCCCATCCTTCTAAATTGGATCAATTTTTTTCCAAAATTAGGGATGTCTAGTATATTTATTTCTATATTAAGAATATTTCTTACAGAAATTCCTTTAAGCAAACAGCGCAGACCCTGATGAGACGCCGCATAATCAGTCTGATCAGGGTCTACGCTGTTTACCAAGGCCTTATTTCTAGACGCTAGGCATAAATGGGTTAAGTTTAGCTCCAGTAATTGAATTAGGAAAAGACTTGAAAGATATTTATCAGATATAAGCTCTTTTCTACTTTACTTTTGTATGTTTTAAATTACTATAAAAAACAGAAACACAATTGTGCCTGTGATTTCACATTCTTTCTACCTGAAACTACGATACCTTATTTCTTTAACTTTCACGCTTTAACCTTGTCTGTGTTAATCTCTTCTTTGTCAATACATTATTAATGATTTAGTCAATGTAAACCTAGTGAATACTAAATAAGATTTTTAAACTCACAATAATTGTTCAATTTACTTAATCGTACCGCTAATATTGTTCGTGGATAGACATATATTAAATATTGACATATCACGGCAGTGAATGATATGATAAGGTTTTGATTTCAAGAACACTTAAATCTAACTCTGCTCTGATTTATAATGATGACGATGTTTATATAGATTAGATCAACACATGTATATATATATATAAGGCATACTTCTAAGATTTGGCCCGAGAAAGGTAATACAATTCATAAGTATGTAGGTAAGTTAAGTCTCATCTCATTTGAGTAAGTACGACTCATCTCATTTGGGTGAGTAACGACTCATCTCATTTGGGTAAGTTACGACTCATCTCATTTGGGTATGTTACGACTCATCTCATTTGAGTAAGTAACGACTCATCTCATTTAAATAAGTAACGACTCATCTCATTTGAGTATGTTACGACTCATCTCATTTGAGTAAGTTACGACTCATCTCAATTGAGTGAGTTACGACTCATCTCATTTGGGTGAGTTATGACTCATCTCATTTGAGTAAGTTACGACTCATCTCATTTGGGTGAGTTACGAGGCATCTCATTTAAGTAAGTTATGACTCAACTCTTTTGGTTGAGTTGCGACTCATCTCATTTGAGTGGGTTACGACTCATCTCATTTGAGTAAGTTACGACTCATCTCATTTGAGTAAGTTACGACTCATCTTACTTGAGTGATTTATGATCCATCTCATTTGGGTGAGTTACGACTCATCTCATTTGAGTAAGTTACGACTCATCCCACATGGGTAAGTAACGACTCATCTCATTTGAGTGAGCTACGACTCATCTCAATTGAGTAAGTTACGACTTATCTCATTTGACTGGGTTACGACTCATCTCATTTAAGAAAGTTACGACTCATCTCATTTGAGTGGGTTACGAATTATCTCATTTAAGTGAGTTACGAATCATCTCATTTGAGTGAGTTACGTTACTATTCATCTCATTTAAGTGAGTTACGACCCATCTCATTTGGATGAATTACGACTAATCTCATTTGAGTAAGTTACGACTCATCTCATTTAAATAAGTAACGACTCATCTCATTTGAGTATGTTACGACTCATCTCATTTGACTAAGTTACGACTCATCTCAATTGAGTGAGTTACGACCCATCTCATTTGAGTGAGTTACGCCTCATCTCATTTGAGTGAGTTACGACTCATCTCATTTGAGTGAGTTACGACTCATCTCATTTGGGTGAGTAACGACTAATCTCATTTGAACAAATTACGACTCATCTCATTTGGGTGAGTTACGACTCATCTCATTTGAGTGAGTTACGACTCATCTCATTTGAGTGAAAAGACTCATCTCGTTTGAGTGAGTTACGACTCATCTCATTTGGGTGAGTTACGACTCATTTCATTTGAGTGGGTTACGACTCATCTCATTTAAATAAGTTACGACTCATCTCATTTAAGTAAGTAATGACTCATCTCATTTGAATTAGTTACGACTCACCTCATTTTAGTGGGTTACGACTTATCTCATTTGAGTAAGTTACGACTCATCTCATTTGAGTAAGTAACGACTCATCTTATTTCAGTGAGTTACGACTCATCTCATTTGCGTGAGTTACGAGTCATCTCATTTGAATAAGTTACGACTCATCTCATTTGAGTAAGATACGACTCATCTCATTTGAGTGGGTTACGACTTATCTCATTTGAGTAAGTTACGACTCATCTCATTTGAGTGAGATACGACTCATCTCATTTGAGTAAGTTACAACTCATCTCATTTGAGTTAGTTACGACTCATCTCATTTGAGTGAGTAACGACTCATCTCTTTCAAATAAGATACGACTCATCTCATTTGATTGAGTAACGACTCATCTCATTTGAGTTAGTTACGACTCATCTCATTCGAGTGAGTTACGACTCATCTTATTTGTGTGAGTTACGACTCATCTCATTTGAGTGAGTTACGACTCATCTTATTTGAGTGAGTTACGACTCATCTCATTTGGGTGAGTTACGACTAATCTTATTTGAGTAAATAACCACTCATCTTTTTTGAGTGAGTTACAACTCATCTCATTTGAGTGAGTTACGACTCATCTCATTTGAACGAGTTACGATTCATCTCATTTGAGTGAGTTACGACTCATCTCATTTAGTTGAGTTACGACTCATCTCATTTGAGTGGGATACGACTCATCTGATTCAAATAAGTAACGACTAATCTCATTTAATTAAGTTACGAATCATCTCCTTTGGGTGAGTTACGACTCATCTAATTTGCTTGAGTTACGACTCATCTCATTTGGGTGAGTTACGACTTATCTCATTTGAGTATGTTACGACTCATCTTATTTGAGTTAGTTACAACTCATCTTATTTGGTTGAGTTACGACTCATTTCATTTGAGTAAGTTACGACTCATCTCATTTGGGTGAGTTACGACTCATCTCATTTGTGTGAGTTACGACTCATTTTATTTGAGTTAGCTACGACTCATATTATTTGTGTGAGTTACGACTCATCTCATTTGAGTAAGTTACGACTC
>VMBQ01005519.1:45169-72696 GCA_007657795.1 Dreissena rostriformis | reverse complement strand
CCTGAGCCCTCCTTCGTCTTTAACACAACTCCATCAACCAGTTTAAAACATTTCTTTGTTTATCAAGAAAATATTCACCTCTGGACTTGCGATAAACAACTGCCCTTCATCCGGCTCCAAACCGTTCTTAAGCCAATCCTGAAGGAACTAAAAACTATCATATTGCTCTTGAGCCCTTTACAGCTCTTCATAGAAAAAAAACCCAGTACTACAACTTGCCACTATCTGTCACATCCGACGCAAACACAGAACATGGACAAGCGTCCTCACAAACAAGTGAAACGCTAAAACTATTGCATTTTTCACTGGGCACCCCTTAAATATTGCCGCGCTGGAATGGCAGAATAGATTATGACGTAGAGAATAGAGGATACTACGACATAGAAGAGAAAGAATAACGTGAAGTCCAGTTTGGTTAAGTAAGATATATTATTATTCGTACGTCACGAAGCGTTGTTTTTTCGAGTCCTCTGAAGAGCTTTGCTATCTCGCTAAAACCTTCACAGCAGAAATACTTTAATGTAAATACGATTGTAAACGAATGACGTTTGGCTGTGAGCAGTTTAGGGAGAATTATGGTTTATTACTAAAACTGTATAGTCCCAAATCTTGTTTGTTTTCATCCCCTCATTAACAGCATGATGGGTCTTGGGCAAACTTTCCTAGCTGAAGTCATTAATGTTTACATGACTGTAAAGGCATTTTGGGTGCGACTAGTGTTGGCAGTATTATGGTCGTGTGTCTGTTTTACACTGAAAAATAAATACGCCCCAAAATATAATGTACTCAGCTCCAGATCTCTCAAATGTATTGTCCGATTTGGTTTGAGCTTTCAAATATGAATTAACTTAATGTGTAGACGATGAAAGAAATTTAGGCTGCGAAACGTTTGGTAGAAATATGACCTCTTGTCTTTTTGTCCACTATTGTATAAGGTCAACAAATGTGTCGTCGGGGATTCAGTGTATGTGACACATTTCTAATGTTTCTGGCGAAATACACAGATTAAGATGCTATACCGTATTTCAGAGTGTGGCATTTAATAACNCTATTGATCGAGCTATGCGTAGACGCGCTCTGCCAAGGGGATTCCCCAAAGAATTATGACCTTCGACGCAGTAATTCGGTGGTCACGTTTTTCATCATATTGTTTATTGTTTAAACATGTGATATAATATTCAAGACATGACCATAAGCAGATACAATGACGCGTGACATTATTGTTATATTTATCTGACCCTACATGCATTTTACCCATTATTCACCGTCACGTATATACTAGTCACAACATCTACTGATAACCGTGGCTTCATCTACGTCGGCTTACACAAGTACACGTACAACTTGACGACGGTATCTTTTGTTGTAGTCGTCTCGCATACCCTAACAAGGTCACACGATATATGATCGATAGTTGATAAATAGTTTCATTGCCACGAGCTTGTTACTCATACAGTCTGGTGTAAAATAGAACAAGNATTTCTACACCTATTTACTTCAAATTGATACTGAACATCTCTTATGACAAAACGGTAAATCTCAACTATGCATGGCCCCATTACCAACCCTGGAGCGCCCCGCCAACATAGACCACGCCCACCCAGAATTTTGTTTTAACATAACTTCTTCATTTATTCACCAATTTACTTGAAATTAATACTGATCATCTCTTATGACAACACGGTCTATCTCGACCATCCATGCCCACATTACCCACCCCATGGCCCAGCCCACATAGGCCACACCCAGACAAAATTGCCTTTACGTCCGTCCGTCTGTCAAGGGCCACTATCTCCTCCAACACTATTAGCACTAGTTATTTTTATATTTGATCGAGAATGTAACCCGCCTCCCAGTTTCGCTGAATGGGTCAAGTTCCCCACGGGTACAACTTCCCCGTACCCCCCATTTTTTTCGTACCCAAATTTTTTTGAATCCAATTGTTTCGTACCCTGTTTTTTTCGTACCCAAATTGTTTTCGTACCCAAATATTTTTTCGTACCCAAATTTTTTTCCTACCCAATTTTGTTTCGTACCCAATTTTTTTTTAGTACCCAAATTGTTTTTCGTACCCACTTTTCTTACTGTTACCGTTAACACTCGTATCTTTTCGGCCTAGACCGTCAAGTGAGGAATTAATTCTCGCATGAATATGTAAACAACTGATTTACTTCAAATTGATAATGAACATCTCTTATGACAATACGGTCAAAATCAACTATGCATGGCCCCATTACCAACCCCGGGGCGCACCGCCAACATAGACCACGCCCACCCAAAATTTTGTTTTATCATAACTTCTTGATTTATTCACCAATTTATGCGGCGTGGGGATACGCGTCGGCCGCTGCCGCGCCATTTCTAGTTAAAATTTATTTTTTTGTGCTTGTGGCATATGAGCCGAAATGAGTTGAATTCAAGTAAATTAATGATAATTCCTGTGAAGTTTTGCAAACATCTGCTTAGTGGTTTAGGAGGCGATTTCGTTTGGACTAAAATGTTAAACGAAAAAAGACGCGCAATATGTGACGGAACAAAGGCGATACCAAAAACTATGTCTTTGTTCGTTGTGTACAGGTGAGTTTAAAAGGGCGCCCACATGCACATTTTGAACATACAAGAATACGGAATACCGTTAGGGCCATCGTGGTTACACATTAAAATCCAGAGGGCGACAATGCGATAGTGCGATAGTACGATGGCAACAATGCGATAGTACGATGGCGACAATGCGATAGTACGATGGCGACAATGCGACAACGCGATAGTACGATGGCGACAATGCGATAGTCATCGTACTGTCGTCATCGTATTTATCGCATTGTCGCCATCGTACTATCGCACTGTCGCCATCGTATTGTCGCACTGTCGTTTTGTCGTCATCGTACTGTCGCATTGTCGCCATCATACTATCGCACGGTCGCCATAGTATTCTCGCATTGTCGACATCGTACTATCGCATTGTCGATATCGCCTTCCGGTACACAAACTATTCTTATTGCAGAAACAAAATAGATGACTTTATAAAGATGTACGTTGAAAGAAGTTACAGTTATAATGAATCCAATTCTTATTAAGTTATAGCATGGGTATTGATGTTAGGTATGCCGAACTGTAAAGTATTTTTAAAAGTGGCTCCATCTAGGAAAAAATACGATGTGCGCATGTGTACTGGAAGGCGATAGACGACAATGCGACAGTACGATGACGACAATGCGACAGTGCGACAATACGACGGCGACAGTGCGATAGTACGATGGCGACAATGCGATAATACGATGACGACAGTACGATAACGCGATAGTACGATGGCGACAATGCAAAGATACGATGGCGACAGTACGATATGACTGTCGCATTGTCGCCATCGTACTATCGCATTGTCGCCATCGTACTATCGCACTATCGCATTGTCGCCCTCTGGATTTTAATGTGTAAACACGATGGCCCTTACGGTATTCCGTACAAGAACGATATTATACGTACATACATGTTCGTGATTTTGGTCCTTAATTGGCGTCATGACGCAATATTTAATTTGTTAATGCTCAGAAAGTCAAATACACATGTAATCCTGTCGATACGACAATTAACAAACAGATGAATTTCGTTATCTCAAAATTGCTTAAGTCGAAGTTCCGTATATGACCAAATGATTATTCCGGTTTTTTCACCCTCTTATTTCATATTGTCTCCATGTCACAGTACACCTGCATCTTGGTGTGCGTGAATATAGGGGGTTATATTGTATTTATAAATAAACTGCTACTACCGCCAGTCCCCCATCCATCCGTCTCCATGCGACAGTGCACATATGCATTTGTGTTAGTGAGATGGTGGTGGTGTTTTACAATTCAAATGTAACTACCGCCAAATCTCCTTAATAAGTCTCCAAGTCACAGTCAACCTGTATCTTAATGTGAGAGTGTGGTCTGGTGATATTGCATTATAGTTAAATTGATACTACCGTTCTTCATCCTTTATCCGTCTCCATGTCACAGTAAACCTGTTTCTTAATGTGTGAGTATGATGTGGTAATATGGTATTTATAGTTAAATTGATACCACCGTCATTCATCCTTTATCCGTTTCCATGTCACAGTAAACCTGTATCTTAATGTGTGAGTGTTATGTGGTGATATGGTATTGATAGTTAAATTGATACCACCGTCATTCATCCTTTATCCGTCTCCATGTCACAGTAAACCTGTATCGATGCGTGAGTGAGTGGAGTGGTAGTGTATTGATAATGAAACTGCTACTATCGTCCTTTCTCTTGAATCCGTCACGATGTCACAGTAAACCCGTATTTTGGTGTGAGTCAGTGGAGTGGTAGTATTGTATTTAAATTTAGATAATACGCCCGTCCATCCCCCGCCATCCGTCTCTTTGTCACAGTGTACCTATATCTTGGTGTTAGTGAGCGGAGTGTTAATATTGTATATATAATTAAACTCATACTACCGTCCATCCACCTCCATCAGTCACCATGTCACAGTACACCTGGATCTCGGTGTGAGTGCGTGGAGTGGTGATGGTGTACACACCACTGCCCCGGGAACCACCTCTGCTCAGTAGCTCGGAACAATCTTTCACTCTTAAGCTTATGTCGTTATTACCTTTTTACAAAATATTTACCAAAACAATCGTTGTGATGGATAACTTGTCATTATTTAACTAATAAATACAGACTAGATAAAACATGTTTAACATTACCTTGGCATGAAGACGTGTAACAGCTTTGTTCTTGCATATTCAGGCCGGGGCAGTCTCTTCCGCCATAAAGCGGTGCTGGATTGTCGCACGCTCGAGTCCGTGTATGGATACAGTTAGATGTACAAAGGGACCATGAAGTCCATGCACCCCACTGCCCGTCCGCTTAAAAGATATTCAACTTCTCTTATTGTAACCACAAAGAACTACCCCCATCATATACAGATATCAGGTGAAACCTCAAGTTTGTCAACCCCATATACCGTTCGCTGATTCACAGACAAGCCTAAGAANGTTTACACAAATAACAACACATATGAACATTAAACAACAAAGAATAGTGTCTTAGAGTAACACGTAATCGTATAATTATAATTATACAATGATAAACGATCTGACCAGATCATAACAGATAGAAATGTGTGTTTATCGGCTCTATCTATATCTGTCGCTAAGCACTTAGGATTTAGGATTATTCTCACCAACCAATGAAAATGACTTAAGAATATATCAACCAATCAAATGCATTAAGGAATTCTTAATCCTAAAAACAGTTCTTTAGCGACAAACAATCCTCAATAACATCATATTTTCACTAACAATAACATTTAAAGAGCATATAAAGATAAATAAAAGAGTGTGCATCTAACAATAAACAAATAGGCTTCTCTCTGACCTGAACAAATTTGCATTTATGACAGAGAAGAAATATTACGGGAACAATATATCCGAATAATGCCACAGCCAAAAAGTGCTTTTTAGGAATGGCGAAGTTTACACAAATAACAACACATATGAACATTAAACAACAAAGAATAGTGTCTTAGAGTAACACGTAATCGTATAATTATAATTATACAATGATAAACGATCTGACCAGATCATAACAGATAGAAATGTGTGTTTATCGGCTCTATCTATATCTGTCGCTAAGCACTTAGGATTTAGGATTATTCTCACCAACCAATGAAAATGACTTAAGAATATATCAACCAATCAAATGCATTAAGGAATTCTTAATCCTAAAAACAGTTCTTTAGCGACAAACAATCCTCAATAACATCATATTTTCACTAACAATAACATTTAAAGAGCATATAAAGATAAATAAAAGAGTGTGCATCTAACAATAAACAAATAGGCTTCTCTCTGACCTGAACAAATTTGCATTTATGACAGAGAAGAAATATTACGGGAACAATATATCCGAATAATGCCACAGCCAAAAAGTGCTTTTTAGGAATGGCGAAGTTTACACAAATAACAACACATATGAACATTAAACAACAAAGAATAGTGTCTTAGAGTAACACGTAATCGTATAATTATAATTATACAATGATAAACGATCTGACCAGATCATAACAGATAGAAATGTGTGTTTATCGGCTCTATCTATATCTGTCGCTAAGCACTTAGGATTTAGGATTATTCTCACCAACCAATGAAAATGACTTAAGAATATATCAACCAATCAAATGCATTAAGGAATTCTTAATCCTAAAAACAGTTCTTTAGCGACAAACAATCCTCAATAACATCATATTTTCACTAACAATAACATTTAAAGAGCATATAAAGATAAATAAAAGAGTGTGCATCTAACAATAAACAAATAGGCTTCTCTCTGACCTGAACAAATTTGCATTTATGACAGAGAAGAAATATTACGGGAACAATATATCCGAATAATGCCACAGCCAAAAAGTGCTTTTTAGGAATGGCGAAGTTTACACAAATAACAACACATATGAACATTAAACAACAAAGAATAGTGTCTTAGAGTAACACGTAATCGTATAATTATAATTATACAATGATAAACGATCTGACCAGATCATAACAGATAGAAATGTGTGTTTATCGGCTCTATCTATATCTGTCGCTAAGCACTTAGGATTTAGGATTATTCTCACCAACCAATGAAAATGACTTAAGAATATATCAACCAATCAAATGCATTAAGGAATTCTTAATCCTAAAAACAGTTCTTTAGCGACAAACAATCCTCAATAACATCATATTTTCACTAACAATAACATTTAAAGAGCATATAAAGATAAATAAAAGAGTGTGCATCTAACAATAAACAAATAGGCTTCTCTCTGACCTGAACAAATTTGCATTTATGACAGAGAAGAAATATTACGGGAACAATATATCCGAATAATGCCACAGCCAAAAAGTGCTTTTTAGGAATGGCGAAGTTTACACAAATAACAACACATATGAACATTAAACAACAAAGAATAGTGTCTTAGAGTAACACGTAATCGTATAATTATAATTATACAATGATAAATCGTGTAGATGCGAATATAACTGATAAAATCAGTGCAAGATGACGGTTTTGCTAGCATCCATGCAGTTCGGACATTGACAGTAAGTTTTAGAATTCAAGTTCTGTTGTTTATTGTTATACAAAACATATACAAATAATTACTATCAGTTCATATAACAATAAAACACTTCAACCATAATCTTGTGTATGGGAGAGTGTAATAAATCTTACTTTTAACAATAAAAGTTTGTTTACATTAATGAAATTACAGATAATAAACAAGGTAGTTAATACTCCAGGTCCTAACAATAGTTTCCTTTTTGTAGATATAGTGCACACACGTTAATTTTAATATAAATATTGATCACACTTTATTGAAAGTATATTTTCCCCATAGTAGTGAATAAAATAACTTGCACAACCTTCCTAATATGATGGATAAATAGTCCATGTACATAAAGTGCTTACTGATATTTAGATTGATAATACAATAAGATGTTGTCGATGGCCCTATATTGCTCATCTGAATTAAGTTTACTTTGTATAATCAGACAAGCAGGTGACCCCTTGGGCGGGGCTACTTTTGACCACATACTTGCAGTCAATATTTGAACATTTTGGAAGAGGACCACTATATAATGTTCTATACCAATCACACATCTCTGGGCTTAATTTGTTTTGCGTTGATGCGATAATGAATGCACAGCATAGTGCGCGCTAATGCTTTTTGAATAATTTGCCAGTTTGAACTTTGCGTTTATAAGTTCATCCAAATTGAATCTCAATCCGTAATTTACATTTTATGTCAGATTATTTACCATAATTTAATATTTTGTGTTTGTGAAACATCAATTTTATTGTCAGTTTAAAATATAAAAAAAACAAACAAACAAGCACATCAGTTTTCTAATTAGAACATCGAAATAGCGCCCTCTGAATATACGATTTTTATCGAAAATGAATGCAGGTTATGCTTTATAGAATAGTTCCTTAAACATATGCGTTTATCAATTGGCGGTAGCAAAAGAATTTAAATAAATGTTGATTATTTTAGACGCAGCTTTTTTAACCTACCTTGATCACAGTTCTTCCCGGTCCATCCATTCTGACACTGACAAACGTAGNATAGTAGTATGTTCATCCGTCCGATGTGCACCCATCCTTAAACAAAATATATGTTGCGGGGGATATCAATTCTACGAATTTGCATGTTATTTTACACATTTGTATGTCAGGATCTTCTGTGGCATCAGTATTACATAAAATATATTACAACAACGCCCTTAATATGTACAAAAAGGGCTCTTTAAATATGGATTTTGACTTAGACTGATTGACATGATTATGCAGCGGTAGAATTCAATTCCAGAATCACAACTTTTCTAATTCAAGGCAATTCCGACCTGCAAATGGTATTTAATATCCACCAATAACTGCTGCATTCACATGGGATTACACTTTTTTATAAGTATTTACACACCTTGTTACAACAAATTTGTTATTTCATTTTCGACCAAATACACCCATTTTAAAGATAACAACGATAATTATAAGTCATTGTGCATCATGACTAGAAGGTTGTATTCATTCACATGATTAAATAACTGTTTTATTTAGCCTACATAAGCGCTCTATAAATAGCAATTTCTAAGCTCCAATTCACTGGTCACATATACATAAAATTATACTAATTACTTTTGAACTCACTTCCTTTCTTCCTTTCGATTTTGTTCAATTAATAGTGAAATTATATAGAAAAACGTTCGGTGTATGCTAACTTGTATAAGAATTGCGGAAGCGTTTGATTGCGAGTCTCGTCATACACCAAAGTGTTATCCGTATATTCATGATAATTTCTTAAAAAAGGTAAATCACGCGTAAGAACGCCGATAAAAGAAAAGACTTATTTGTATGAACATAAAAAACACAAATTGGTCACCTCACAAAAAATACAATTTAGTAGTTATCAGTTGGGCTGGGTTTTCTGGTTAACAGTTGTTATTTGTTTGAAGGCTGATTATTTCTGCATGCTGATTATTTTAGACGAACCTTTTTAACCTACCTTGATCACAGTTTTTTCCAGTCCATCCATGCTCACACAGACAAACGTAGTCGATGCTGCTTTCGAAACAATTACTATGGACACACGGGCCTCTGGCACATGGGCCCAGACCTGAAATACAACATAACGTTTACTATAGCTATCATTAGAAAACAGGTAAAGCTCGCTTTTCCCTATGCCAAATCAGACTCGTCTGCTATCACATGTTAACAAAAGGCACCGACATATAATCTTTATTGTTTTTGGTTTATGAAGAGAATCAAAACACTAAAACACATTGCTGCAAAGCAAAACTTACGTTGATCGCAATTTTTGCCTTGCCATCCTTGTTCACATTGACAAAAATAGTCCGCTGATCCCGAGAAACAGTTGCCATGCATACACGGACTTCCGGAGCATAGGTTGAGATCTGAAATTGTTAACAGCTGAATAAATCAGAGAATGACTTATTTATCATATGTTCTTGAAATCGATACCTCCGTGTATTGTGTTGCATGGTATTGCTTGCTGAAGATCATTTTTAGTTTGTCAAATCGGTTATAATTGTTGTTATATTTTCGTTTATCTTGCGTTGAGTTTTAATAAATATAGATATAATGATCATGACTGAAACACATCCATCATTTGCTTAAGTTAACATGTACGTATTTAAAAATCAGACGAAACATACATTTATTGAATACCCATGTTCTATTGTACAAACAAAAAGCGGTTTCTGCAATTATTGGATTGTGTTAGTGGTCTTATAGAGCATAACTGTAAGGGTAGGTTAATAATTAAACAAAACCAATATTTCTCTTGTATATCATGTTTTAAATAAAATTAATTAAATGCAAGTACATAATGATAAATTTAAAGCCTTTGTACCGGTGGTTTTTGGTAGTGTAAGCGTTGTTGTCGTAGCAGTAGAAGTTATAACTGAAACAAAAATCGTAGAGCTTAAAAGATTTAATGGAATACAAATTCTTTTTCTATCCCTGAAGATATAGATTACATAATTTTAAACCATTTTATTAGTAAATCGATGTGAAACAGTCGGGGATGGTGTGCGCACTACAAGACGTTATGACAGAGCATACATTTCGTCTGGATCCTTTTCACAACATTACCTCTATGCAATTTAAGTCCCTGCTTT
The DNA here is from genome assembly GCA_007657795.1 of Dreissena rostriformis. Taxonomy (NCBI): domain Eukaryota; kingdom Metazoa; phylum Mollusca; class Bivalvia; order Myida; family Dreissenidae; genus Dreissena; species Dreissena rostriformis. The sequence continues at coordinate 62,506 of VMBQ01005519.1, read as the reverse complement.
TTGTTTACTTGTAACATTGGGATATATTAATATTTACATATTGTTTTGCCACGAAATTAAGGCACTGGTGTCTCAGGACATGATCGGTACAAGCATTCAAACATTTCAAATGCAGTGAAATCTGTATCTCAAACACAATTCAGTAAACTTAATCTAATACGACGTAGAAACATTTCAGACACAAGATTTTTTTTATTTAAAGATCGTTACAATGCTTTGTGAATAAATAACTCGAGGTAAACTAAACCTGTTGTGGCTGAAATAGTGGTGGAAGGTGGTGTTGTTGAAGTTGTCGCTGAAACAAACAACACGCAAACATTGATATTATTTTGTTCATGTGACAGCTCGATCCATTTAATGTGACTTGTGGTAACAAATCCATTTATATCATGAACGGTAAAACATAATTGATATATATATTTATTTCTTTGTTTTTTTACACATTTGTATGTCAGGATCTTTTGTGGCATCAGTATTACACAAAACATATTACAACAACACCCTTAATACATGTATGTACAAAAAGGGCTCTTTTAATATGGATTTTTACTTAGACTGATTGACATGATTATGCAGCGGCGGAATATAATTCCAGAATCACAAATTTTCTAATTCAAGGCAATGCCGACCTGCACATGGTATTTAATATCCACCAATAACTGTTGCATTCACATAGGATTACACTTTTGTTTAAGTATTTACACACCTTGTAACAACAAAGTTGTTAATTCATTTTCGACCAAATACACCCATTTTAAAGATAACAACGATAATTGTAAGTCATTGTGCATCATGACTAGAAGGCTTTATTCATTCCCATGATTAAATAACTGTTTTATTTAGCCTACATAAGCGCTCTATAAATAGCAATTTCTAAGCTCCAATTCACTGGTCACATAAACATCATCAAATTATACAGATGCCTTCTGAACTCACTCTCGTTCTTCCTTTCGATTTGTTTCAATTAATAGTGAACTTATAAAGTAAAACGTTTGGTGTATGTTAATTTATATTGGAATTGCGGAAGCGTTTGATTGCGAGTCTCGTCATACAGCAAAGTGTTATCCGTATATTCATGATAATTTCTTAAAAAAATAAAAATCACGCGTTAGAACGCCGATAGAAAAAAAACTTATTTGTATGAACATAAAAAACACACATTGGCCACCTCACAAAAAAATATATTTTCGTAGTTATTACTTGGGCAGGGCTGTCTGGTAAACATTTGATATTTGTTCAAAGGCTGGATTATTTCTGCATGTTGATTATTTAAGACGTTCGTTTTTTAACCTACCTTGATCACAGTTTTTCCCGGTCCATCCATTCTGACACTGACAAACGTAGTCGATGCTGCNACATGCTTCAATACATGCCAAAATCTAGTGGACAGTCCCTTTAATACTAATAAATTCCGTTACTATTTTCGGACTAAAATATTTTTCTTTATTTGACTTTACTAATATCATAAAGGTTAAATATTCTAATACAATTACCGCGGAAAACTTCTATAAATGCAAAAAAATAATCAGTTTAAATTTGTACCACTGAAACAATATTCATTCAATTCATAAATATAATGAAAACATAAAAAATGTAACGCACAACTGTCCCCGGTACGACATTTTTACAAAGTTAAAGTTTGGTTATAGTATACAATTCCAATTATGTCTCTGTTATTGAAAACATGCTTTCAACTACGTTTATCGAATATCTTGTGATAGAACACAGTCTCACGACCAATAGCGATGTTTATGCTTATGCCATGTCTGTTATTATCATGTAACGTGACAGAAATAAAGATATTGTGTGTGTGTGTGTGTTACTATGGTTGGTTGGAAGACAGCATATACTTTTTATCCCCCGCCATAGGCGGAGGGATATTGTCTTGGCGTTGTCCTTCCGTCCGTCCGGCAATTTTGTGTTCGGAGCCATATCTTGGAAGTGCTTTGGCGGATTTCATTAAAACTTGGTATGAGTTTATATATGGATAAGAGGATGATGCACACCAAATGACACCGTACACCATCTGTTAATAACGGAGTTATGGCCCTTTGTATCTTGAAATAAATGCTTTTTACTATAGGCACTTTTGTGTCCGGAGCCTTATCTTGGAAGTGCTTTAGTGGCTTTCATTGAAACTTGGTATGAGTATATATATGGATGAGAGGATGATGCACGCCAANACTTTCGTGTCCGGAGCTATATCTTGGAAGTGCTTTAGTGGCTTTCATTGAAACTTGGTATGAGTATATATATGGATAAGACGATGATGCATGCCAAATGGCATTGTCCACCATCTGTTAATAACAGAGTAATGGCCCTTTGTATCGTAGTAGGTTCATCCGTCCGATTTGCACCCATCCCAAAACAAAATATATGTTGCGGGGGATATCAATTCTACGAATTTGCTTGTATATATTAGAATTGCGGAAGCGTTTGATTGCGAGTCTCGTCATACAGCAAAGTGTTATCCGTATATTCATTATAATTTCTCATTTTTTTTTAAATCACGCGTTAGAACGCCGATAGAAAAAAATACTTATTTGTATGAACATAAAAAACACACATTGGTCACCTCACAAAAAAAATTATTTTCGTAGTTATCTCTTGGGCAGGGCTGTCTGGTAAACAGTTGATATTTGTTCAAAGGCTGGATTTTTTCTGCATGTTGATTATTTTAGACGCACGTTTTTAAACCTACCTTGATCACAGTTCTTCCCGGTCCATCCATTCTGACACTGACAAACGTAGTCGATGCTGCTTTCGAAACAATTACCATGGACACACGGGCCTCTGGCACACGGGCCCAGACCTGAAATACAGCATTAAGTAAACTATAGCTATTATTAGAAAACAGGTGAAGCTCGCTTTTCTCTATGCCAAATCAGACTCGTCTGCTATCACATGTTAAAAAATGCCACCGACATATAATCTATATTGTTTTTGGTTTATGAAGAGAATCAAAACACTAAAACACATTGCTGCAAAGCAAATCTTACGTTGATCGCAATTTTTGCCTTGCCATCCTTGTTCACATTGACAAAAATAGTCCGCTGATGCCGAGAAACAGTTGCCATGCATACACGGACTTCCGGAGCATAGGTTAAGATCTGAAATTGTTAACAGCTGAATAAATAAGCGAATGACTAATTTATCATATGTTCCTGAAATCGATACCTCCGTGTATTTTATTGCATGGTATTGCTTGTTCCTTGCTGAAGATCATTTTTCGTTTGTCAAATCGGTTATAATTGTTGTTATGTTTTCGATTCATCTTGCGTCGAGTCTTTTAAAATAATATGGGTACCATGATCATGTCTGAAACACATCCGTCATCTGCTTAAATTGATATGTACATATTTAAAAATCAGACGAAACATACATATATTGAATACACATGTACTGTTGTACAAACAAAAAGGAGTTTCTGCAATAATGGGATTGTGTAAGTGGTCCAATAGAGCATAATTGTATGGATTTGTTAATTATTAAATAAAACTAACATTTCTCTTGCATATCATATTTTAAATCAAATTAATTAAATGCAAGTATATAATGATGAATTAAAGGCCTTTGTACAGTTGGTTTTTTATGTGTAAGCGTTTTTGTCGAAGCAGTAGAAGTTATAACTTAAGCAAAAATCGTAGAGCTTAGAAGATTTAATGGAATACAAATCCTTTTCCTATCCCGGTAGATAAAGATTATATATTTTAAAATCATTTTCTTTGTAAATTGATGTGAAACCGTCCAAAATGGTGTGCGCACTACAGGACGTTATGACAGAGCATACATTTCGTCTGGATACTTTTCACAACATTACCTGTGGCCGTTGAAGTAGTGGTTGAAGATGATGTTGTTGAAGTTGTCGCTGTAACAAACAACACAAAACATTCACATAATTTTGTTCTTACGAGAGTTTGATCTAGTTAAAGTCACTTGGTTTAAAACCTCCGTTTATATCATAAAGGTTAAATACAATTAATTTATATTAAACTGTTGAAAATTTAGAAATCTGTTGTGTTAGCATCTTTTGTCTGGAATCTGTAAAACGCAAAGTATATTAAAAATACGCACTTAACATAAACATGCACACATATTTGGCCATATATATGGATTTTGACTTAGATAAAGTAGCTGGAGAATTCAATGCCCAAACCGCACGGTTTTGAAATTAAGATAATGACACAATACAAACATGGTTTAATGTCCAGAAATAAATGTTGCATACACATGGGATTATAATGTTTTATAAGTATTAACGAACCTTATTAAAACAAATGTGTTTATTCATTTTTGACGAAACATTTATTTTAAAGACAATAATGAGCACTATTACTTATCGTGTATCATGAACAGAATAGAATAGTTATTCCCCTTTTTCATAACTGTTTATTTAGCCTACATAAACGCTCTATAAATGTCGATTTCTATGATTCAATCTACTGGTCCCATTTAGATGACAGCACATAAATGCCTAGTGAACTCGCTTCCTGGCTTTCGTTTGATATTGTGTAATAAATAGTAAACTCAGATTGAAAAACATCCTGTGTATGTTAATATATATTTGAATTACGGTTGCGTTTGATTGAGAGTCTCGTAACAGGGCAATATGTAATTCATACTACTTGAATATCATTTAAGTACAAGCAATAACCTTATGCATTACTATTTAATAGTCAAGAATTTTCGTTAAAACAAAAAGTAACACTTGTTGTTGTTAGCTCACCTTAACAAGAAGTACTCATCTTTTGTGGTAGGTAGCCCCCAAGCGCTCATTTTTATATTGAAAATATGTTAATTTAAGTTAACTACCGGTAATACCTGTACAAAGTGTGTCTTGATTACACATATGTCGTTGGCAACATTTATAGCACAAATCTTTGTCGCCAGTAGCTCGCTTGCCAATTAAAGCATGGCTGCCCATCTGGTCGGGACATGTCTGTGATAAAGTATACAGAAGAAATCAAGCTCCATAGACATTTTCAGTCAAGAAGTGCTTGTCCGATAGTAAGTGATTAAGACAACGGAATAATTACTTTTTCATAAAACGACAATACATACAAAAAGACATTCAACATACTATGAGTATACCTGTGGTCACCGCGGGAAACATTTTCTTTAGAGAAACTCTTGTACGCTAAAATAGTATTAGAAAAACTCTTGTACGCTAATATGTTATTAAAGACACTCTTGTACGCTAATATGTTATGAACGGGACATGAACAATAACCTAACAAATACAAGACAATATATACAAAATGAAATTCAACAAAACATATTTTTTAAGCTGTGGTCAACACCGTGGAACAGTTCAATGCAATGCACAGAGCAGCAATATGATCACTTAAGTCAAACATAATAAAGTACAATACTATAACTCGTTTTTAATGATGAGGAGTCGATTATTTCACAACTGTAGGCTTTAACAGAATGTGTCTATAAAATATACCATTTTTAATAGCCATTTTATTGTGACATTGGTTTAAACACTATTTATTTAGTTCATTGAAAGTACATATAAGCAATACAATACAAACACACATAAACTTTTCAAACAATATACTAGGCAGGTAGAAATTGCAGTATTGCTTAACATAACTAACTTACTTAACTAAAGACTGTAAAATACAATTTGACAGAATTGAGAAGAAAGCTCGAGGCTTATGCTATGTCTCTTTTCCATCAGTTAGAAGCGCTGCTGTTATGGTGTAAACAACCAAACATACAACAGCTATTTAAAGACATGACAACATTACGAACACTATAGTACAGTGATAGGTATTTGTATACCGTTTAGAAATGGAAAAATAATATAAGTTATAATACAAATAGTATAACAGAGTAGTGTAGATAGCACAAAAGCTAATAAGTTGAGAAGGAAAGGGAAAGACGTGAAAGAGTTTCAGAACAAGAGAAGTTGCGGTAAGAAAAGAAGCAGTTGCGGGACGGGGCATCGTTAGCAGAACATAGTTTGTTCCTGAGATGTGGTGGGTTAAAATCTATGACTATCTCGGATGAAAGACTGAACATATTTGCATATTAATAGGTTTACTTCATATGATTCATCTTTAACACTGAAAAGAAGAAGGCGCAAAGGTATGGGTTGGAAACTGGACAGATTGTCAAAAAGGATAACTCTTTTTTTTTTGTATAAATGGTGCGATTGAAGAAAAAGTAATATGTATCTTCAATCTCACCACATTAACAATATGGACCTTGTACAATGTTTTTCGCGTACAAGCGTTCAATTAAGCTACTACAATGCATTCGTTAACGCACATATAGAATCTTTGCTAAGATTTCCTTTGAAAGCAGAGATAGAAGGAGCCGTTCTTGCCGATTGCAGTAGATTGTTCCATAGTTTATAGTTGATGGTAGGAAGGATCGTGACAAAAGTTGTGATTTGCATTGAATGCTGCTAATATTGTTAGAATTAGGAAGAGGATAAGCCGATCTTCCACCCACGCTAGGGGGATCAGTGTGCACAAATATGGGAGCAATAGTGAATTATACCTTTTATAAAAGTGGGTAAGTTTATGTTTTGTTCTCCTTTTTTATGGTTCGAGAGCCGTTTCATTATATAGGTTTTGCAAAGATGCCAAACGTGTTCCCCCGCTGATTATCCTTGCTGCGTCCTGTTGAATCTTTTCAAGTTCTATTTCATCTTGTGTATTTATGTTATCCCAGACTATATCAGCGTATTCAAGAATTGGTCTAGTAAATGTTGTGTATATCGATAAAAGGGACTTTCTATCGAGCGTTAACTTAAACGTTCGCATTAGATTGATTATGTACCATGCTTTCTCCTTATTGATTAAATATGATCATGCCGGGATCATGCATCAGGAAAAGTTAAGCCTAGATGTTTATGAGACAAAACCTCAGTGATTGGCAGTCGTTGAGAAAAAGAGGGGGATGGATTGGGCGGTTGATTTTTGTAGATATAACTAAGGATTCGGTTTTGGATGGATTGAAGGTAACCAACCACTTATCAGCCTAGGAATGTATTTTTGCCAGATCAGAGTTAAGATGATTAGCCGCATCAACAGGGTTGTCGACGATAATATATAGAGTGGTATCGTCTGTAAACAGGCGAATGGGACAGTGAATATCTCGCCATTTATATATATAAGAAAGAGGAGGGGCCCTAAGATAGACCCTTGAGGAACACCAGCAGTTGTGGGTAATGGGTCAGATTGGCAGCCGGAGATTACAGCACACTGGCTCCTCTCATGTAGGTAGTCTTTTAACCAAGATAGACGATTGCCCGAGATACCACTCGGTCGGAGCTTGTGAATAAGTCCTTCATGCCATATGCTATCAAAGGCCTTAGAAATATCACAAAAAACGGCTCTAACCTCTTTACCTTCGTTAAGGGCTTAACAAAAGGAGTGATATACCGAAATAAATTGGTTGACAGTGGAATCTTTTGGAATGAAGCCTGATTGAAATGGGGTTATAAAGTCAGTAGCTCTTAAATGCTTAAACATATATTTGTGGAGAATTATCTCGAGACATTTACTTAAAACGCTTAAAAGGGAGATCGGTCTATATTTTCCAACAGCCTGATGATCAGACTTTTTGTGAAGTGCACAAACAATTGCTTCTTTCCAGCTCCGTGGGACCCTACCAGTACTGATGGACAAATTACAAAGATCTAGTGTAGCGGACCTGCAATCTCAGATGCAATTTGCTTTAAGTCTCGACTGTTTGTTTGGTCTGGACCTGATGCTTTTCCCGTTTTCATAACTTTTATGGAATCTAAGACATTTTGACGGGAAATAATGAGATTTTCAAAGACGGGGCAATCTGGCTCTTGGGAATGAAGGTTGTGCATATGCGTACTGGGTGTAGTTAAAGTAGATTGAGATTGCAAAAATGAATTTAGAATATTCGCTTTATCAAGGGGTGACTCATATATGGTACCATTATGAATTAAGGGAGGCTACTCGTTATGTGAGGTGTTTTTATTTGTGATCTTTGTTTATTATTTTACAGAAGTCGGATGATGAGTGTTGATTTTCACGTATTTGTTTAGCTAGATTATCAAAGTGAACTTGTTTCGCTGATCTGACAAGATTATTAACAATATTACGTTGTTGGCGATAAATATGCCAGTGTCGGTCTAAATTGGTAGCCATGGCTTTTATTGCATGCTCGTTTGCGGCGTCGGATTTCCTTGCGAATATTAATATGTAGCCATGGAGGATCAGCTTTTTGGATGGGATAATAGTTTCGCATAAACTATTAAGTTGACTTGTGAAATTTGAGGTTTATATGTCAATATTATAATCGCAGCAAATGTTTTTATTCAAAGTTCTACACAAGTTGTCTTAGATTACTGTAGTCCCCATCTTTATATCTTCATACTTTACGTTTTAAATTAGACCCAGCTGTTCTATTGAAGTTTATGACGCAGTAGACTGGACAATGACATCGAACTTGCTGGTTAAGAAAGAAAAAAAATTCCAACGCCACTATTTAGCACTGTCGATAAAGATGTTATCATAAAAAGGTCAAGAATGGAATTCGAAGTTTAAGTGAAATGAGTAGGTTCTTTTATAATCTGTGTGAGATTATTCTGTCACAGAAGGGAGTCCATTTTGATCCTACACTGTGGTTTATTTATGTTGAGATTAAAATCACCTGTGATAACAATGTTCTCAATACCGATGTCAACGGCTAGTGAGATCGAATCGTTCATACATTCTAGTAGATAATGACAAGAGTTCGGTGTTCTGCAGACAGAGCCAGATAAAAGACGCATTCCATTGATACGTAATTCAACCCATAGACATTCTAGATCGTCTAGTTTTAGGTCAGGTCGCTCAATGGCAAAGAGATCAGATTGTATGTAGACTAGAATGCCTCCATGGGGATCGTTTCGTCTATCCAGTCTGAACGGCGTATGATAAGAAGGAAAAAGAAAGTCGGCAGTGTCAACTGTTGAACTGAGCCAAGTTTCAGTAAAGACTGTAATATTAAAATTGTTTAGATCAGCATACAGAATATTTGTCTTGATCAGGAAGCGCTGAACGTTGTAATGGACAAGTTTTAGATTATGTGCAAATGCATCAGTTATTGGAGATGAAAAAGATGAACCCCAAAAAAGGGGGACATATCAAGGGAGTTGTCGGGTCCGGCCTTTTGATGGACATCGCCTCCTCTAAAAAGAAAAATTGCCAGCCTGCAAACTAACTCGAACATATTCATTTGTTGAAGCCCTTTACTTTTCATAGTAAGAGAGTAGAACAAACCTATTCTCATCATAGTTTTACATTGCCACAAAAAGCTTTCTTGCATATTTTATACCCATGATATCAATATAAACGAAGGAAAACTTAAGGTGTAAATTGTATTATAAAGTCTAATGGATATCTACCTGACTATTGTGACAACCGAATTCGTACATGACCGTTCCATCAGGCTTCATTACGTACTTAGCATAGCAATCCTGAAAGTAAAATGATTTTCATTGTTATTCGCCCGCATTTGTGTGTACAAACTAATTCATTATCATTTATATTATAGTAATGTCAAATTTGAAACAAAAACTTAACAACTATGAACATATCTTATGTTATAAATTGAATTACAATACGTACTTGACCACTTGAACAGTTCGTGGTGGTATAACACGGGACACTGCTACGCATTGGTGCACAGCTTAGGCATTGTGTCGCTGTTGCTGTAGTTAAATGTTTTTGCTGCTTGTAGTCCACAACAATTTAAAAGACAAATACAGGAACATAACATAGTATTTTTTACTTAAATAAGAGATAATGGAATTGTGAACCTATCGATAGTTATATAAGATGAAAAGTAATATCGAATTTTGAAGGTCACAACTGTGTATTTGATAAAAAATGCTAAGCGAAAACAGTAAATTCACGCTTAATAATTTCTATATCGATATTGTTTTACATAGGAAGATACTCTACATCGATTGCATCAAAACGTTATTCATTCAATTGTTTGTAAAAAATGCTCCCGCTGTGCTGTTCTAAATCAATTTTGTTTCGCCTTAAATATTTGTATTAGATTGTATTGAATTTGGATGTTCTACATTCGATTTCGACATAAGCCGTACACTCGTATTAGTCAGAACTGCATGTACAATTTAAAGGTTAAATACATATTGAGCTGAGATAAAATATGTTATTTATACTTTAAAATAATTACTAGAGATTTGGAAATATTGTGTCTCGTCAATCAAAGATTGAGTCATGACAAAGGCGGTTTATGCATGATTGTTTAAGTTAGATGGTCGCATAATTTAATGATTAAATTTCAATCAATGAACGAACGACCATGGGCAGTCCACATATTAGAGCAAACTATGTTGTTGCTATTGGTTAATTACCTGAGTCGATGTGAAGAAACAACCAACCAACGAGAACAACAAGATTCATTTCTGAAATAGATGTGCGTGGCTTATTGCATACGTCAGTTTAATATGCTAATTTATTTAAAACCCAAATATGAACATGCTGTGAACATTAATATAAATATACATATTGTGAGTTGAACATATAAACACATTCATATCACATGATTAGTAAGGTAAACAGCGGGCGTTTATTAGAAAGTAAAAAAATGTACAAAACACTAAATTACCTTCAATGAAGTTGTCGAAACTGGACTCCAGTTAAATTACAGTTTCAGTTTATGTCACTCCTTATCTTATCTTTCTTGCAGAAACCAGCAAGGACAGGACAACTGTTAAGACCCAAATTTAATATTATATTCGACATGTATACTCGTCAAAATAATCATATGGTTGTACGTTCAAATCGACCGAACAACAACCAGTGGTGTAACTGAAGCATGTCGTCAGAGATGCATTCCAGAATGAAACAAAACAATCATTTTATTATTTCGTACTTGCTGGTTGAACAAGGTATATATGATACTGTCGTAATAATGTATTACGTATAAATATCTTTCATACATATTCGTTATCGTTAGATTTTTTTTTACCACGTATTGGTTTTGGACAGGTTATATGGTATTGTGTAATTGTTAAGCGACTTCGGTCTAAATATCATATATCTATACTGGTATATATCATAATTAAGCGTTCACAATACAACTTTGTACTTTTAAAACCACATCAACGCATTCATATAGCAATATATACGTAGTTAACGCATTGAAAAAACTGGGTATATTATGGACTTTGTTGGCATGACATGACGGAAATACTTGAATGATAATGCCATTGTTTTGATCGTTTTTGCAACATTTATTATTCCAGGCACGTTTGCCTTACGTCGTTTCTATCGCAAAAGCAGAACTACACATGTCGTATCTCTAAATAAGAAGTGATACATTTTGCGTTGGCCTTTGACACACATTAATTATGCCCACTATCTCTATTGAATCAACAATACATTAAAGGCACAGTCGGTACCATGGTAATATTTGATCGACACCAGCAACAAAGACGAACAGTAAAACTTGTAAGGTTGACCAGTAAAGAGGTTGATATCAGCAGTACACACATTTTAATATAACGTTATGATTGCAAGTTTTTAAAACACAAATTACCCAATGATATCCTAAAACCATTATTGACAAACATAACATCGCAAATACTCCACTTTCAATTATTGCCGATAGTAAATTCAGATACGTTCTCAAATAAGTAACGTTTGTGTTATTTGTAACATATTTTTGCTTAATTAAATTGAAAATCGTTATTGGTGTTATTTGTTTTCTTACTTGCATTAAGTAAATGTATGAAAGTATGTGTGTGCGTGCAAGTTTGTGTAGTTGTGTGCGTGCGTATGGAGATAGCGCTGTGTGTATTTTGAAGTTGTATAATGCGATAATTTGGATTCAGACCAACACCATTGCCTTCTATAAGCTTACTCAATAGTTCATCGTAATTTGATACGTTGCGAGGGCGTGATTTCACAATTCTAAAATGCGAGTTCAACATTAGAGATAACGAAATAGAAGTCCCATCATTATCTCTTGCCCTCGGCTAGCGTTTTCGTATTCTTGACTTGTACATCAAAAAGTCGAAACTTATAGAACATTGTATCTTGGAAAGTTTGCATCGTAATTTCGCGATCTTGCATCATAGTCTCGCACTTTCGCATGGCAATGTCTCAACATTGTATCGTGACGTGGCTCTTTTGACATTCGAATTACAAAAGAACGAGAAAACACGATGCAAAGGCATGTAAGATCTCGCATTCTGAACTCGATTGAAAAAGATGCATCATCATCATCATTCCTTTGACCACTCTGGCCGTTGGGGGGGGGAGCAAATGATGGACGACGACACAGAGATCCTCCGCCAGTCAGGTTTGGTGTAGGCTGCTGAGAGTAGCTCATGCATCGGGAAGGACTCCACTCTCTCACATTGTCGATTCAGCTTTTTTCTGACGCCTCGACGGCAACCTCCTGATAGCGTGCACTTGAGCACGTTCTTGCATAGACTGTCTTAATGACTTGTCTAAATCAAGCCAGGTTTTGTCGTTTGACGGTCACCAGGAGGGGCTTGTGTAGGCCAATACGTCTTACTGTCATGTTCCGGGCGTACTCGTTGGTCTTGTGCTCCATGCAGAAGATGCGGGCAGTTTTCGAAGACAATTGTTTTCAAAGTCCTGTATCAACCGTTCTTTGTCTGCTGGGAAAGTCCAGGTCTCGAAGCCATACAGTAGGATGGAGACTACAAGGGGCTTGTGGAGCCTGTACTTACTGATTGAGCTGCTTGTCTGGGAATCACTGCGGTCGCCATCGCATATTTGCATTCGTACCTATGCGTTATTGGAACCAGCCATTCGCAGGGTTGCTCCCAAGTATTTCAGCCTGTCAGTGCTGACCTCCATTGTATATACCCTAGCTTTTCATATAGTCTGTTGATGAGGTATTGGAGTCCACTGCCGGGGCCTCCAATCAGAACAATATAATCATCGAATCTCAAGTTGGAGATGGGTTTGCCACCGATCGAAACAGAGATGTGGAGGTCTTAGAGGGTCTCCTGCATTATCCTCTTAATGAGAAGGAAAAAAACACGACGTCGGAGAGCAGATATCCCTGTCGGACGCCCAATGATGTTCTGAAGAAGTCAGCCTTCTAACTATTCAAAAGAGCTGTACTGCAAAAGAGCTGTGATGCTGGCGTTTACTTAGATTTCTTGGATGACTTGCACTCGCCCTTCGTCAAAAATGAAACCTACGGACGGACATTCGTCGTCCGTCCCTGGTCTTGGAAAATAGATGCGAGAACACGTAATAACGATGTTAGATTACGAAATTAATATTCGTCGATCGGTCTAGTTGGACATTAATACTTATTAGTTTGTTAACAGCAGTATGTTTCGATTAACAATTTACACAGCTCTATTGTTTTTGTAACAAGGTTATAAATCTAAGAGTCTATATGAGTAAGAGTCTATATGTGTAACAATAAGTAATTCTTTCAGTGTTCAATAAAAGAAGTTAGTGTTACCACTAAAAAACATAATAATTCTTGTTGAAATCACGATGATACTTAATGTAAGCTAAATGTAGTTTTTCGCAATTACTTATTTGCGAAACCAGAAGAATTCCGATTTTTATCTCGCTATCTCGAAATTTCGACCTATTCGAAAGTCGTGACGCGATTACACATACAACGGCATGAGAGGATACAATGAACTAAATTCGTGATCTCGCGTTCTCGCGTCATGGTGAAGTGTGTTCGCTTCGTGTTTTCAAATGTCAAAGGTCGAAAATTCGAAATGGAAATGATGCGAGATTGTGTGCAATGGAGGCGAGGGCGCGATATGAATATCGATATAAACAATGTCAAAACCGCGAGAATTTGCGATTTTGCATCGGTTCTAATAACTGAATGACCACTTTTTATACGTAAATGACGGAATTGTAGAGCGCGAAAATTAACGATTTTGCAGTCTGCAACATTATGCATAAACGCCATGGAAGCTATAATGCTATGTTTGTTTGGTTATCAATACCGACCCAACACTACCAATTATTTGAAATTCACTCACTGTCCCTAACTCTGCCCGTATTTCTTGCTGATATTTTTTTACTAGTGTAGTCATTGGTAGCCCGAATGTACGCCTTAAGGTAGGATACATTCAATCAGTGCTAATGTCATAAAATACCCTCTTATTTCGGTCTTAGTCCTGAGTAAATTTCAGATAAGTCAAAGATTAACTTTAGCGCTCATAGAGAAAAAAATCTTCGGCCGAAGTCCGTTGCTGCAGATTCCCCATGTCAATGATTTAATATGGCTCAAATGCGTTATTTCATGCATAAGCACGTACTGTGAGTCCAAATATAAGGTTCAGTCCTTTATTACTTACTGGGGCATATCTGAATATATACTGTTCTGGTCAGACGCGTATATTATTTATGTGTACATGTAAATTATTCTTATACTATTTTGAGTGGTAATGCGCCTGGTTATCTCAACAAGAAGGTAAAATTTCCCGCCAAGACACGTATATTATTTAGGTGCATGCATCCATTATGTTAACATATTGTTTATGGGTAATTAACCATATCATCTATGTCTTTTTAAATAACGCTCCCACAGTCGGTATCGAACCCATGTCCTACCGGTCGCTAGGCGGAAACCATATCAACCACGCCACAGCGTAAATAATACAGGCTATATTATAAAGAGAACATATTAGGTACAGTTCAACGACGTGCAGAATGACGTAATGTGTACATGTATATGATTGTAAACGAATGCCGTGTGGCTGCGCAGGTTAGGCAGAATTATGGTCCTTTGATTTTTTTCTTACTATAAATATATTGTCTCAAATCTGTTTTTTCAATCCCTCATTAAAAGCTTGATGGATCTCCGTCAAACTATCATAGCTGAACTTAATGTATACATGACCGTAAAGAAAGGAATTTTGGGTGTGACTTGTGATGGCAGTATTATGGTCCTGTGTCTGTTTTGCCACTATACAATAAATAAGCCCAACAATATTTTGTACTTAGCTCCAGACCTCTAAAACTGCTCGTTAGATTTGGTTCGAAGGTTCACATTCGAATAACCTTAATGTGTACAAGATCTTTAAGAAAGATATTTAGACCGCGACACGTTTGGCAGAAATATGTCCCTTTGGTTTTTGCCAACATTCGAATATATACTGTATTTGTCTTTCTCAAAACATGTGTCCTGGAGGCTTCAGAGTATGTGACACATTTGTTATGTTTCTGTCGATATATACAGAGTAAGATGCTATACCATATTTCATAGTGTTGTGTGTTTTGTGGCATTTAATAACCGTGGTTCCAGATTGGTGAATAGTTTTAATTTGAACCGTGAAGCATGGAACGTGCTTTATTTTCAAATTTAGTCCCTCTATGTGCGTGCTGCTTATTACTCTAAACGATAGCGATGAACATTTTGATATAATACAAAATGTCCTAACATAATGCAGCCTTATCTGTAATGTTAAGGTAAATAAATACAATTAGATATTAAGAAGATAACAGTGTCATTATTAGAAAAAAAAACATGATTACAGTGACAACCTTTCGAACGTCACTAATTGATTTGAAATATATAAATTGTGTAGATTTATATCTAAAAAACGTTATAAACCATAAAGTAATATAATATTACTTCATTAATAACGTTGCGTCGTCTTATAAGCAACTGTTTAGGTTGAGTGCTTAAAAGTTTCCAATCAAAGAACTTTATTGATTTTACCATAATTTCTTAATATGAATGTAGTTGCAACACAACGTTTTATTCTCAAAGCACCCAGATCCCAAGTTCATTTCTTATAATAAACATAGATAAAAGTACACTTATTGAACATCAATTAAAAATACGAGTGCTCAGCACATAGATGTTAACTGCATTACACTCGTTCAGAAAATAAATGTTTTGCTTTACCATAAATATTTTATTTTATCTTATATTTAAAAACGTACAATTTTATAACCTATTGCCTTATAATATAATATTGTGGGATTTTAATTGCTGAAAAAGGAAGTAGTAAAAAAGAAAATATGTTTGTTTCATATGCTTGATTTGAAACATAAATATTGAAAACGTTGAGTGACTTGTTAGTTCGTCGCTTGATTGCTTTAGTGCTCTAACTAACATTTTCATTTTTTGGAGAAAAACGCATTTAAAGGTTTAACCTTTATTTTCTCACTTATTTATGCACGTATGTTGACAAAAATATACCGGAGTGTTTATAATCAAACGGAGAATATGAATATAATTAAATATTTACTTTAGTAAATTATATGTTAATGTTATTTGCAATTTTATGTATGGAGATAGAGCAATCTGGTCAAAAAGAAACGTAAATTACTTTGCTCTAAGTCCCGGAGATGGTGCAGTACAGCATTCACCCGTTTGTTAAAATATGGGAGATAGAGCAAAATGGAATCGAAAAACTTCTTCTGCATTCTGGTAAAAAAAATAATGATCGTTAATTACTTTGCTCTAAGTCTCGGAGATGGTGCAGTACAGCATTCACCCGTATGTAAAAATGTGGGAGATAGAGCAAAATGGAATCGAAAAACTTCTTCTGTGACGACTGAATCTTGAATCCGATAACGTCATATTAAAGATCTCGTTCTCACGAACACAGCGAAATAAAAAAACTAAATTTTGAAAAAAATGGAGATAGAGCACTATAGCAATAAAGCGACGAACTGTTGTCACCACTTACAGATCCTTATTGTTATTGCGCAATAGTCCTATCCCGGATCAGCTTTGTACAATAGCCAACTAATGGGCTGGTACAAAAAGCTGACCCATTTAGTATTCTTTCCAACACACATTACATATCAAACGTTATTATTTAAATGAAACTTTACATGATGGATAAGACGGGTCAGCGTTGTCTTTGCACCAAGGGTTATGATGATGTTTCCAAATTCTGTATAGCGCAAACCGGGAATAGGCTATTTCATGCTGGTAAGACCCCATTGTTTGCGATTTTGGACAATTTATGACCCGAACCTTCAGACAGATATTCACAAATCTGTTGTGAATACACTTGTCACATGAAAAAATAAAACTATACTAGACTTACCGGGCAGCTTTTTTTCATAGCCTTGTTTACTGTCACGCGTAAGACATAATACAGTTTGCAATTCATTTCATACGTAATTCCATCGTAAAACGTACCATAAAATAACATTTTTAAACATGTTTAATCAGATGCTTTGTTATTAAAAGTAACGTATGGCGTATTCGAAATAACGAGACTGCAATTTCCAAGGAATTATTATAATTATTATTATTATTATTATTATTATTATTATTATTATTATTATTATTATTATTATTATTATTATTATTATTATTATTATTATTATTATTATTATTATT
>VMBQ01005519.1:0-41651 GCA_007657795.1 Dreissena rostriformis | reverse complement strand
AGTAGTAGTAGTAGTAGAAGTAGTAGTAGTAGTAGTAGTAGTAGTAGTAGTAGTAGTAGTAGTAGTAGTAGTAGTAGTAGTAGTAGTAGTAGTAGTAGTAGTAGTAGAAGTAATATTATAGTAGTAGTAGTAGTAGTAGTAGTAGTAGTAGTAGTAGTAGAAGTAGTAGTAGTAGTAGTAGTAGCAGTAGTAGTAGTAGTAGTAGTAGTAGTAGTAGTAGAAGTATACTTATTAGTATTTATATTAAATTAGTGTTATTATAACTTTTATTATTTTTATTACTATTACTATTATTATTATTATTCTATTTGTATTTTTATGATAAGCGAAATACCTTTCAATTATAACTTTCAATTGACATTATTATTACCAATCACATATCTTTCTTGTTAAATGATGTAATTTATTGTTCTATTGAAACCACAACATCGCATTGTACGCGTGCCTCGCACCGCCTTACAGAAGAGCATTTGTTTATGAACAGGGCAGGTATATGACTTCCACATTTAGAGAAGTATTTATTGTGCTGCCTTATTTGATATTTTTACTACTTTGCCAAGGAAAATGCATACTTACTCTGTTAAGACGTAGACCGTTTCGTCACAAACACATAAAACACACGTTAACTTGAATATATTGCATGGTATTGTGAACGACTTTGAACTGTGAACTAGCATCCTGAAGTGGCGTAAACAATTATTTATTTATAATAAAAATTGCTAATACTACGATGGTAAGTACAACACATCCGAACTTGCAATACATGATTATTGTAAAACTTTCCATACACAATTAATGCAAGACAAATCTCAAACATATCTTAAACGTATTATAAGAGGGAAAATAAGGCTGGACATGCCACTTTTGATGCATGTATCTGACTTAAAGAACTCACACACAACCATTCGAGCTGAGTGTTTTGTAGTAGCAGGATGTAGTTTTCAATTACCAAACTGCCGGAAATTTCCACGAGAATCGATTTATCTCCTCGGAGTCAAACATCAGAAAAGAACAAGATACCAAGTCTTTTTTGTGGCAATCGGGAGCACAGGGATCGTTAGGTAAAAAATACATTATAGTACTATATACATATATACAAGTGATACAACTGTCAAATTTCCTGCACAACAACATGGCCTGAACAATAGCAAAACAATCGCTTCCAAAAGCAATAATTACACCAAATAAACTGTATAACAACAGCTTAGACATTTATCTTTCAGTTAATAACTATGTTTATAGCAGGTAAAGTGTAAATAGTTGCGTTTGAAACGAAAGTTTCATGAAAAACGGTAAAATTTTCGAAGTCCGACACAGGTGTGCACACCCACTTTGACTCATTTTGTTCCATAATTTAATAATTACAGAGAAGTTGAGCAAATTTTACCTTATTTTATAATCCATAGACACTTTATTAATCAAAGTAGACACCTTCCATAATTACATGTAACTGCACATATATGTAAAACACCGTAAATATTAAATTTGTTTACATTTCTACTATCTTCACGGATTTGTATGCAATTTGTTAGGTAATGTAACGTGGAACGTAATTGGCTGGATTTGTTACTGCAGTGGAATTTCAACCAATCAAATCGCATGTTAGAAATACATATGAACTATCCAAAATGAAAGTAAAACATTGTCATTGTGAAATTGAAGCCGTTTTATATGAATTTCTAGCACAATATGCTCACTAAATAGTAATTATGTTCTCTTTTACTATGAAAAGAAACTAGCCAAGGAATATGTACCAGCAAAAGAGCTTTATAACAAAGGAATACGAAAATTACTTCTAGAATTCTCAGTTTTCAGCTGTGCACACCTGTGTCCAAGTAAGGATTTATGAGCATTTTGAATGAAACTTTCTCTCTTAGTTCAATGAAAAGCTCGTACTTTATTGCAAAGTGTATTATTATCTGGAAGATAAATGTCTTGGCTGTTGTAATACAGTTTAATTGGTGTATTTATTGCGTTTGGAAGCGAATGTTTCGCTATTGTTTACACCATGGTGGTGTGCAGGAATTTTCACAGTTGTATCCCTTGTATATATATATATATGTAGTATAATAGACTATTTTTACTTAACGGTCCCTATGATCGGGAGAACAAATCTGATAATTGACGCGTGGAATTTGGTCAGATATGTAGATATTAAAAATATCCCCTTGTATTAACGAAGTATTTTTATAATATAATATAAGTCTGACTGGAAAATCCCCGTTTATAAATTAACATAAGTCGTAATGGGATTTGATATGTATTTATTAAAAGTTAATGGCTAAAACGTAACAAAAATGTCCAAAATAACTCACATAACATCTAAATGATTTATATTTATCTCGGTCGTATAATTCTACAATAATGGTGTATAACTGAGTATTTTAAGGCTTTTCATTCTGAAGCCTATTTTGGTTCAATGCTGAAAACACATCTGTATGGACAATTTTGCAAACAATGAGTGTGCGTGTAGGATTAATACGAAGTCTGCATTTGTATCCACTAAATTATAAATTATAATTAATTGTCGTTCTTTAACATAAATGTATATTGTTTACAAAGTTCCTCTTAATGCATTATTTGTAATTGTTAATCGCAAAAGAATATTTAAAAGAATTGTTGCGCTGTATAAATGTTTTGTATTTGTATTTATTTGTTTAACTCGTAACATGAAGTTAATTCGCAGATTGCGAATGGTTTATAGACTTATACCATTTATTGCCACGTAGTAAATAAAAAAACACTTTGTAGAACAGGTATTATTATAAATATTTGGTAACATGTAATTAAAACACTACACATTAATCTACCATGAATACAATAATACACAATATTAAAAAAAAAAAGTCTGTATAGACTAATTAATGGTATATACTACAATTAAATATAACGAGTAAAGTTAATTGTTGATTGTTCAAAGGATACATACAACGACTGTGAATAGAAACCAGTATTGAGTGTATCAAATTATCGTGTACAATTTAATGAACTATGACTCCAATAAATGTAATATTTGTGACAAAACGATCAAAAGCATACATCGGTCACAATGTTTTTGCCCATTAAGGTTTGCGATTAGTGTGAAGGCGTCGTAATGTTTTTGCCCATTAAGCTGTTTGCGGTTACACGTTTGATGATATCAAGATAAAAGCTCGGTTTTTGTATACGCGTTTATATATATTTAGTAACAATATTAATTAAACGTCACGGCGCTATTATGTTGTTTAAAGATAAATCAATCTTTATTAAGTGAAACATTGAAACAAGGTAACTTAAAACCTTTGATGGTCTTATGATAAATGAATGTATTTCAAACGTATACAGAACTTGTATTCGTGTTGCGTGACAAGTGGATGAGTTAGATGTAAATATATGCAGTTTAACCAGAATATAATTGTTTAAATACACAAGTAATGTGTGTTCACCAGTGTATACATTTACGTTGGTTTTTCTACAACGTAGTGATTACAACTCACAAGTAAGTTGTATTTACAAAAATGAACGTATATGAACGAAACATGGAAGTATTTAATGCTGCTTTATATATTTACTTGTCGATATCCATAATTTATACGTACAAAAGACAATTTAAATGGTTCCTGTTAGTTTATATACATCTAAACCAATACGTTACTGTATATTATTTGCATTTATTAAGTTAATTACATTAATAACTCGTGGGATTTGGCGTTCATAGTTTTAATTGTACACATTGAACTAATACAATATAATCCGTGACGACCATGTTCCTCTGTATTGTAAACAGTTGGACTGGGTGCTAGTATTAACACTATTTATTCAAGATTTGATATTTATTACCCAAAATGTACAATAGCAACATATTAAAAAATTAAACCACTACATGTTGTATTTTTCCGTCTGGGTAGCATTATGAATATATTTGCTTCGTCTTAAAACGGCAATCACTTCCTTTTCCACATATTTAGTCCAGAATCGATTTGTTATTTATCAGAAAAAAAACACTACATGATTTGTACTTTATTACTCGAAACAAAACAATACTTTTTAACTAATCTTAGCGAAACTGCATAAGATAGTTGTTAATAAGAGCATAGATAAAACCGCGTTTCTGTGCAACGTAACACTTTAGTTGATTGTACCTCATACCATTGTTGTCCCCACCGATATACATTTTTCCTAAATGAAATTGAAGTAAGGCTATAATACGTAATGTGCTGCGATATCCAATTGGCAATCGTTTTAAAACAAAAAAAAATATTTCAACGAATTTATTATTGATCGAGTTTAATAGTATACATTAAAAATCAGGCATTGTATTACTAGTATATACAGCACATATAGGAAATATGTTAAAGCAAAATATTAAACACTAAATGTTGAGAATGCGAATACAACTGATCCCGTTGTTAATTATTACTTTCGCGGGTTTATAATATGTAACGTTTGATGATATCAAAGAAACCAATTGGAAACTAAGCTGCATATCGCGCATGCAAAATTGTGAGTGCATACGTGCAGACAATTATTTTTCAATTTCACGCTGCTAGTGTTTATATTTTTAAATGCAGAAAAAACTGGTTTGGTGTTAATTTTATAATAATCACGGCCTTCAAATTGTCCAGAACCGAATTTTATTTGCACACCAGAAAGGATGTCCACCAGTGAGCAACATTTTACAATTGGAATGGGCCAATAGTGTATGTCAATATCGCTTTGTATGCGAGGCACGCATCGCCTGGGACTGATCGCATTTATTTCCAAATTGGGAAATTACATGAAAGACACATTTGCTTAATTTAATACTACATACAACGGCTGTGTACATTAGTCTGGCACTAAGTTAACCATTCCGTGGGCAGACAGTATTCAAGTCATGTGTATTAAGTCCACGTTCATTGTGTGGTCAACTGCTGTAGTGTTATGGTCATATACAACTAATTCCATCCTAAGAAGAACATTCTAACACGTTATTGGTGGTATGCGCTTCAAATGCATAAAACCGTTTTATTAGGTTGTATCATATTAGGCTTCATACGTTTACATTTTATACATACGTTTCATTAAACAAAACACATACGAAAAACAACGGTTCACTTCGTTTTCATATTTATATCTCCGGTCTAAAACTGCTATATGCGTTAGTATCCGAACGTTGCTTCACTGAAATCAATTCCAATTATTTAGAAGAGACTGGATTCATCATAAAGAAACACATTTCAGATAATAATCAATCAGCTAGCGACGCGTTTGCTGGGCAAACATGATCATGACGCGCTCCATGAAATGACAGTCCGTACATTGTACACTTCGTTAAATTCAATGGTTTTTTGCATTCGATAGATTGTTTTTTTCAATTGGGGGAATTATCCATGAGGCGTGAAAAAAAGCCATACGTCAGAGCGTAACTTATCTGTCATGCTAACTTGAATGTCTCTACCGCTAAGTGAGTGCCACATTTTCCCGCACAACAGAGATAAAGGAACGCTGAGGAATCAGTTTGTATGTCTTAATATCAGTTTTGTTATCTGGAGCCTTAACTTGGAATCTATTTTAATCACGACATTGACTATTATTCTCGGAGAGTCAAACTGAGTAGTATGTCAAAGGTTTTATGTATTATTTCGGAGTTTGCTCATTTATTAAACGTCTACTCAGCTACAACGAATGACATTATAGTCACACTGTTAATATAAGTTGAAAAAAGATTTATGTAAATTACAATTTCTTGCATAAACATTTATAATGTTGTGGTACAGAATATAATTGGTATGTCAAAATACAAATGCATCTAATGATTATTACACACGCCTACGTATATACTTACATTGTATTCGAAAAACAAACAAATAGTAATGACTGTTATAGTGTGCGACCAATTACTTTTAAAATCAATACTTAAATAAATCGATATTTTAACCACTAAACCAATCAATTATTTCTGGTTAGAGGAATGTCCTTTTATATTCCAACAATTGGAAATAAAAGCGTTTAAACCAAAACAAAAAAGGTACAAAGCGACACTTTCCGCGTGTAAAGAAACATAAGAAGAATTATAACATTCTTTATAACTGAAATCTACAAATAGTTTCGTGTTTGAATCGAACATATATATTTCTGGTAATATTAATTGTCGAATGACGATGCGTTTTATCCAATCAACACACTATGATAGCAGCATATAACTTCTTAAATTATCCATCAAATGTGTAGCTGAAAAAAGAAACCGAAACAGAGACAATACTGCAAAGACACAGACTCAATTTATTTTAGAAGAGACCATTTGTTACGTTAAGCGAGCATGCGTGGTGCAAATATAAAAGCTACATTTTTGTTCATAATTAAACAACTGAAAATACGGGTTTGTTGGTAATCTAACATTCGATGACATTGACGTTTTTAGAATGCGAAGACCTCGTCCCCTCCTTGAAGTGAACCAACGCGCTAATTGGCCAACACTTACACTGGCTATCTCATTATTACAATAATGGCAGGCGTATTCATTATGGCATTTTCGTACGCAGCCGAATTACATTATAAACACGAATTATGCATCAACTGTTTTTTCATTAACAAAGGCCAGGGCCTTAATATTTCAATGAATCAATTATGTTTTATTTGTAGGCAGATTGTGATGAAGATGATGAATATGGGGATGAGGAGGGCATTGTTCATAATGATCATGGTGAAGAAACAGGTTCTTTTGATAGTGGTTGATGGTACGGAAGAGCATAAGGATGAGATTGATGTAATCGTATTATACTTGGATGCAAACTATAACACGCTTTAAGTCAGCATGCTCATCACACTTCAAATTAACCATAAATGTTAAATATAAACTTGGTCTGACATTATATAGATGCTATCGATGTTGTCTTGAGTTTTCCTAAGTACAAACACATATTTTGCTAATCATCCACACCCGTCAAGCCGTTAAAAGGCGTTTTAATTAGGCTCTTATATTGTATGATTGAAATCTGCAAGAGCTTATGTGATTACGTGTAGATCTCCTAATTGTGCTTAATTAAAACACTATTTTTTATGACGTTTTATCTGAAATTATATAATGCATAGCAACAGGAATATTTCAACTTTGCAAATGTTAATGAACAAAAGCATACATTCTGTTTCTGTCCATAGTTCGATGTGTTTCATTGAACGGAGCTTCGCCATTGTGTACAGTATCGATAACAAAAATGTTTTAATCACTAGTTATTTCTACGTAGCAAACAAAGAGAAAAGAACACATACTATTTGGTTGTTCAATGATACAACTTGTTAGTATTTTGAAGTTGTAAGTAAAAGTTCAATGTATTTGTATACGAAAGATACGTATACAACCAAAGGCGTTTATTGGATTGATGTGCATTTTAGCGAACCTTTGCACGAAGTGCTCCAGGTGAGTTATTGTGATCGCCCAATGTTCGTCCTCCGTCGTTGACTTGTGTGCGTGTGAGTCATACACTTCACATTTCAAGAAACCACATTTTTTTTAAAATTCTACTTTGATAATACTTAGTATACATTTTTATCTCGTCGACATCAATGCCGACTCCGAATCTGTGCCGTGTGTTTGCTACAACTAGCCAGCAGGTCAAATCTTAGAAGAAAAAAAAACGGTTAAAAAAACATATAATGCAAGGTGTTTTGCTTATTAACTGTGGGCCAAACATTACGTACGTTGTTATCAATGTTGCATTACTACATATTAACCAGTTACCTTGTTTCATAGGTAAACGAGGTGAAGCCAATTTTCTTAAAGTCCCCATGTGTATTTAATTGCAATACATATAATAAGTACGGGATATATGCACGAACTTATTGGCCTGTTGCCCACGTGAAAAAATGGCAGAAACTTCTGTTTCATGGTCGAAATTTCAGTGTAAGTTTCATAAAATTATTTTAGCACTGTAATTGACATTAGACACATATATATACTGTAGATATATATATGGCGGTTGATATGAATACTATTTAAATTTAATTAATGTTGGTCCTGTTTCAACAAGTAAGTTATGTGCTCTCTATTTAATTAATACCTTTAAACTAATATCAATAACGATATACACCTTACGCAAACCAATAGTACATATAAATAACAATAGAAACATTAATTTCATTCACTTTACAGTTATAATTGCATAATTAAGTACCAGCTATAATTATTCTTACTGAATGACTAGACTTTCCTGCTCTGTCTATTAAATGGCGTCTGACTGCATAGCTTAGAAACCGAGCTTAAGTAAAACAATTACTCATTGATAGTCATAATTCGCAGGCTATTCCCCTTATAACGTTCATCGCCTAGGCGCCAAGTCATTCTTTCCCGTAGTGTATACTTATTTGGGCTTATGCATTTTATGACTGTAAATTACATTTAATGATGCACTGTATACACCGTGAGAAACTGCCAAAAACGGTCTCGGATACCTAATGGAAAAACTGACCGTTCGTCATGTCGATTAAAGTCATTTTGGGTATTTGATGACAACAGACGTGACATAAAATTATGCTCGAATTGTATCTGCGTCAAGTAGGCAAAACTTGTATTTGTTGCATTTAACGTAAGTATAGCCACACTATAGTGTTAACTGTATGTAAGTCTCAATATATATCGTCTGAAACATATGTGGCAATTTTCTTGTAATAAAACACAATGTAAATTGAAATGTTAGTGTGTTTAATGTAAATTCAATTGTTCGCATTATATTTTTTAACATGTTATATACACTAATTATGTATCGTTTCATACACGCAATGTTACTCTTTGTATTTATCTTCATACGAAAGTGCAGATAGGTTGCTTTGTTACAAATAATTACGATTACCGTTTTTTAACATTTTCACGATCAAGTATATTTTATGTTTCAATTTTGTGATCACTTGTTTGGAAACGTTTTCATAGTTTGTGTGTGTTTTATTGGAAACATGTTGTTTCATTACAAACATCTGATAATTTTATTATTTACTTAACCAGTTAACGCATGCTTGTGTTCAGCCACATCGTTTCAGTGCATTTGTTTTCTTTCTTGTTCGAGAATACATCATCTAAAACCAACACGCCAAAACATTTTTACCAAATGCTTTAATCAAATGCAATATACTATAAATAGTAATCGGTAATTGCATTTTTTTCTGGGAGGCCTGAGAACGCGCTGTTTAAACGGCAAGGGTAATACGTGTTTCAACCAAGATTCCATCTCGGATTTAAGTATCACAAGAAACATGTGATATCGTTAAAGCTATATAACACTAATTACGAAGATAACAATAATGTGTTTAAATAGAACAAAACTAATTACTTTGAATTTAATTATTTAGAATAGTTATGCCATTTTGTGCGCTAGGTCGATTATGTAACAGACAAAATAGAGTATATATCGACTGCTTACAAACAAATATGTGAACATGCTGTTTATAAAACACGACTTACAAATATAGCTGACTGTACATGTATAAATACTGTTATATTGATTGAAGCCCGATTGTTGCTACATTAAGGATATTGTTTTACCATAAACAAGTTGGGGTATCAAATGCTAACAAGAGAAAGTGAAACAAAAAAGAGATACATGTTTTTTTTTTAAATTTGTTTGATTGGACGGGCATAATACATGAGTAAAGTTACTTGTTTGTACTTCTCAAACAGTATTTCTTTACGTTGAATGTGCATCACATATTTTATATACGAATTACGCTACTATGTCTTAAAAGACAAAATGAGTTCTTAACTTTTACTTCATAAGTCACAACCGAGTAACCACAGAAACTATAACTATTAACCAGGATTGGAATACATACATAATATTATGCATTATCGCTAAATGATACGTTCCGTTTTATTAGAAATAAATTGTATTAAACAAGTATTTCGCAAAACAAGGCTTTCATTTTACAAATAAACCATGTTTAAATAAGAGCAGTTAGTAAAGTGTAATTTCAAGATAAATACATTCTTTCTCTAAATGTTCAATTTCAGAATGTAATTGCCTATTATGGTACAGCTTATAGTTAAATATGTTGTCCGTTTTTGGAATGTAAAGGTAGTTTTGTAAAATGTGCCAATTGCCAATAACAGATGCTGAGAGGGGCTGTTAAACGGCTTAAATAACCCTTGGTCTGTACTCAAAAAATAATTAAAGCTACTGTGCTAATCACACATGTGTGGTTTATTGAAACATCCAGCTAACGAAGTCATTTTGGTAGTTATACATTTGACTGAACTTGCGAATTGTTCAAACTGGAAATGTCCATTAGTATTGTCATTTTACTCCGCCTAAGTAGGGGGGATAATCGCTGTAAATGTATGGGGCATAAATAGTGTACTCGATTTCATGATATTGTTTAATAACGTATACCATTCAAAAGGCATTAACCACTTAAGTGTAATGTTTACCTTTTTCGATATTTAAATGTCATGATACACAATTGCTGACAATTGATTAAATCTAAGGTTCCTAGTAGTGTATTGTGCTAGGTTTTATATCACGAAGATTTATGTGTTATTTGTGAGCGAATGGTTTTTGTTTCTTGGATATCAAATCTGTCCATGTTCTATAATGTGCAATATCTCACCATCAGAAGTGTTGTTCAAGGATTTGATGCAGAACACATCATAAGTGTTGTTCAAGGATTTGATGCAGCTCGATATTGGATTAATATTGATGTGGGTGCATTCTGAGTTTGTGTACTAGAGTAATCGCTTCACGGGGCTTCCTAACAAATGTCATCGGGATAGCATTTAATTGATGCATATCAGCCCTAACATGACATTTCAGTTCCATCAAAAAGCGTGCTCTCCTTGCATGATGTTCTTTGGTTTGTTTATTGACCATTCTTTCAAGGTTTTTCGGATAAACTATTTCTGCCATCTTCTAATTTATCCAATGCTGCAGAGTGCTAAGGTCTTGTTGTAGAGTCCTAGCATCTGATGTAGAGCGGATCGTTCTGTAGATAAGTAAAACTATCGACTATACATAAATGGGGAGTGGATGTTATATTTTGTGGCAATTCGTTTATGTAAATTTCTTAATACAGAAAATTATACCAATATTAATCATTAGATGGAATTATACATCCACACAATTCTTGTCCTCTTTAAGATTTATAATATTGTAAAATACTTTTTATTCGTACACAAAATAAATTAACGTCAGTTTGTGTCTGAAATGGCATTCTTAAACATAAAACAAATCTCTTAATCTCGAATGCTATTGATCAATTCGTATCCAAATCAACCCAGCTGAGGCTGTTTATATTCAAGTAACCCTGGATGTGTTTAGTAATGTCTGCTTGAACTGAAACACTCGTTTGTCTCTAAGGTTGGTTGCAAATGTATGTTTATGTAAACCTTCCATACACAGCATGCAACAAATATAATGCAATAGTATCACTATTAAAGGTATTACCTATGAATGCGAATGTGATCCATAAAAGATATGCCAAGACTATAAAAACTCAATTGTAAGAAAATAAAAATGTCGCTGGTAGTTGGTTTTCATGTGTAACCATGTTATATTTCGATAACATAGGCTATCACGTTTTTGTATTTCACATTTATTGTCAGAATCATTTTGTTGTAAAGGTATATTTGTATGTATTTAAACTTACATATACTAGACGTGTTTGTTAATATGATGTTATGTTGTTTTTATTATACATACAAGTTCATGCATTTCATAAACAGCAAGACAAAAGTTTCAGATCTACATTGAACTGCTTTATAATGTAACAGAACGAGGCTCGAATATTTAGTGTGCAAAAACATATCTACATCAAATGTCCTTTGTTACTATATAGTCTATGCTTTATCCCTTTTAAAATATATAATATAACCATTGGATAAGTACAAGATACCAAACTTGTTTGTGGCAATCCGGAGAAAATATCATTTTATGTAATGGCATGCATGGTTTCTGGGAATTTTCCATTTTCTTAACGTTAATTTATCATGTGTGAATGTACCGTCAATGAATATATGAAATAACTGCTGTTGTATTACTTTCTTTCGTTAACATGCTGCAAATGTGGATGCTGATTAATATAATAATAGGAGTAGATTGTAAATGCCAACCGGTCTTTTATTTCTTTAATTATTGTTAATGCATAGCCTTTGTGGTTAATTGTGTGATGATGTCACGATTACAGCTCGGGTTATTTATACACGTCTATATATTTTTAGGTAAACATTAATCTTAATAAAACACCGCTGTAATGCAATAACATGTTGTTTGATGATAAAGCAATATACGACTACTACGGTTAAAGTTTAAAAGAAAATAACCTGAAACACATACAGGTATAATCATAAAATGATTGATTTCGAACTATCATAAACTTGTATTCATGCTGCGTTCCCAATGTATGCTTCAACTAAAGCAATCTGCAGTTTTAAAGTTAATTGTTGCTTAATTAAAAAAGTAATAATTGCTTAGACGTGTCAATACATTGACGATGAGCAATTAATACGCCTTAATGATAACTACCCACAAGTACGTTGTATTTACAACATGAACGTAAATGAACGAAACATGAATCTATTGAATTTTTCTATTCAGTATGTTCTTTTCGATATCCAGTATGTTTACATAGAACATCTCATTCAAGTCTTGCCTGTTAGTGTGTATACATATCAAATAAAAGCGTAGCTGTTTGTAAATTGCATGTTTTAAGTTAAAAACAAAATGTCCCGGCTTTGGCGTTCATTGTTTGCAAAGTTCATACTAAATAAAAATACAATAATCCGTTACGAACATGTTCAGCTGTATTGATAACAGGTTGATAGGATACGAGGTCACCGAATATTTCTATGAGATTGTGAACCAAAATGTAAAATTACGAAACATTTAAAAGTGAATCCATACATGTTGTTTACTTCCGTATTTAAAGCATAATGTAAACGTGTTTATATTTTATTTAAATAACTCTTCTTACTCTTCTGTCAGTGGTTTGTAATTTGCAAATGTTTAGAAAAACACTAGTAGAAAACAACTATCCATAAACTATTCTACCAACGAATATTTAGCCTGTATTATATTACTGCAAATATAAAAATAGTGTATCCCACTGGTCACATCAAAGACAATACAGTATCATACAGTTAATAAGATCCTCGATACAACCGCGGATATGCGCAATATCACATACTATAAGTGTATTGCACATAGGCCATCGTTCTCTCCGTAGTTATATTATATATTATATATTATTGGTAATTAACATTAATGGTAATACATGTGGAATATGTTACGTTAATTAAATCGCTTTTTAATGTGTTTTGAAATTCATTAGAAAGTATTTTGAAGCAAATGTTACAACACAAGTATTTTTGATCGACTCTTAACATTTGTAATCGCATACATTCAAAATCATCTAGTATATCATATGTGTATACTGTGAATAAACATATTAAATATGCTCAAAGAAAATAAAACATTGGATTTGGAGAGTTCGAATACAATTAATCGCGTTGTTGATAAATACATTAGGGACGGATATTGCGTTGATGACAGTTTTAAGGCTTGAACTTGTTTGATGATAACAATGAAACCAATTTCGTTTTCTAAGCATAATACTGCGCCTGCGAAATTGTAAGAGCATACGTACAGACAGCTATGTTATTGTAACGTTTTTTTCATATTAATATTTTAGATGCAAAACATGATATTTGAAAGGACGTTTTTTTAATCATTTCACTGCATTCAAAGTGTGCATTATGTCCGTTCGCTACGCAATGCATATCTTTAGAGCTCTTCGAATTAACTATGTAATACATATAAGGATGTATTTATAGACATTATAAATGTCCGTATGCACAATAACGTACTTCTAAGAATTGGTATTTCAATTAGAACATCAGTCAAATGTAAGTAGAAACGAAATATTAATCATATCGATCTACACCACACTCCTTTATAACACAAGAAAACTAACTCCAAATAAACAGGTATCATTTGATTGGGTGGAAACTGAAAATTTACCTTTTTAAAGAGACGTGGTAGAATAAGGATTGTTTACATTTTTTTACAGTCGTTAGGAGTTTTATTTGCTTTACAATACTACAGAAGAAATCGACATGTACCCACATTCGCAAACGCAGATTGAAACTGAATTGATTTATTTAAAATTGTGTTCTCATCGGCTGATCCGTTTTAAAAGGATCGTCAGCATGTTTTCCAAAATGTTTTTGTCAGGCACTACACCACTATAACTATAATTAATTTAATTTAATGTTTGCACATCGGAATGTATCTCAAATGGTGAGAAGTACTCTACAATTTAGGGATGGGTCAATATTTCTTTCCGAATTGGAAAATTACATAAAAGACAGATTTGCTAAATTTAATCTATTAACTATAACTGCTGTGTAAACGAGTCTGGCAATTAGTTAACCATGCAATGTTGTTTTTGTTAATTTGACGTACATTATGTCTTTAAATGCTGTTGTTGCATTGTCACATTTATTTACAACAAATCTCATCCTTAGAATGGAATAAGAATGTGATAGTGTTGGCTTTTCTTTTAAACGATAGTTTAAAATTATAAACAAGTATTATTGGAACTAAACGTACACACTATGTTTTAAATAAGTAATGTTATTTACGTGTGGGGTCTATGTCTGTATTCAATGTATACAGTAGTGCAACCTAATGAAATTGTTTAAGTTATAATACGAATTACATAAGGCAAGGCATGATTAACTTTGTATCATATTAGTCTGCATATTTGTACATTTGCTGCATTTGTGTGATTGAAAAAGCACATCAAACAAACCATTGTTTCTTCGTGTTAATATGAAGTTCTCCTATGCACACTGCTGGATTTGTTAGTAACCGAAAGTTGTTTCCAGTAATGAAATGTCATTTATTGAAAAGAGACTCGATAAATCTTTTTGACAACTAATTTCAGAAAATAATAAACGTGCTAGCGTCGTATATTTTTGTTATAATAAACGCGTCGAAAATATTTGGTATAATTAACGTGCTAGCGTCTTATTTTTTTGGTGTAACAAACGTACTAGCGTCGTATATGTTTGGTATAATAAACGTGCTAGCGTCGAATATTGTTCGTATAATAAACATGCACGCGTCTTATATTTTTGGTAATCATGATCACGAATCGGTCAATTCATTGACATTGCCTACACTTTACAGCTCGGTTAGCCCAATCGTTTGTTGCATCAAATAAATTGCTTGTACATGTGTTGATTTATCCGAAATGCGTTTATTGAAGCCATACGGACTAGTAAACATGTGTGTCTGATGCTAATGCGACTGTCTCTAACGCTTAGGGAGTGCCACATTTTCCCGCACAACACAGATGTTGGTGACGAACGGATTCGGTATTTTTGTTTATGTGTTAGTTGTCTGGGGCCATACATTCGAATCAATTTAGATAACGACGTCGAAAATTAGACTCGGATAGTATTCCAGTGGATTTCGCAGAATTGTATGTCAAACATTCAATACATTATTACAGAGTATTTTAAACTACTAAACTGCTAAACCCTTTGCTTAACTACAACGAACGAGATTAAATCATATACGTAATATTATTTTATTCGCAACTATACTGTATTATCCGTACAGCGTTCATTACCGTTAACGTTATAAATAGCTCATTTCTCGGATATTCTATAAATGCTCTAACTGTATCTATCAGCACACACACGTTTTACTTATGATGCACAAGTAGCACAACCATGAACCAGTTTAGAGGCGTTTTAATTAGGCATATGTCGTGTATTATTAGAATCATCAGTATGAATAAGTTATATTATGTTAATTGTTCTTAATATGATCACTTATATTAAAAATATTTGAAATTATATGATGCTTAGCAACCGGATTATTTCAACTGAAAATAATTTTATGAATACGCATATATTTTGTTGGCAGATCGATATTTTAAACCAATGGAACTTAACGAGTTACGTCAATATTAACGGTGTATGACCTAATATTAGATCCCCAAGTGGTTATTGAACTATGATATTGTCATAGCTACGTCTATGTTATAAGTGAAATATACTTGTCACTTCCCCATTACCGATGCAACTTAGTATGCGACATATGCACATCAATTATTTGATTGGTCAACTGGGGACCAAATTAATTACATTACATGACGCTTAGCGCCATTGTGCATACACTCGTTAAATAAACAACATACTGAACTATATTGTAAGTGTGCTTTATGCTGGGGGACTCTCTATGTCGGGACATAAGGGTATTATTCATGTAGAAGTACACAATTAAAGAAATGTTCTCAAACACCTTTACTTTTTTTCGATGCCTTAAAAGCATTTGTTTTTGCAATATGTTGCATTGGCAGTATACAGCAGACATATGGCTGATGTCATCTTACATAGTATAGCAAATGAAATATCATTTATAAAGCATAACGGTTATGTATCTATTGCCACATTGAAACCTTCCAGTGGCTAGGGACATCACGTATCTTGTCTGGGAAACAGGTCATACAAACAGGTCATAAACAACCATACAAACACTGCAAGGTATGAGTATGCTCATCCTATGTGAGCATAATAATATATACGTCGTTATCCATGTGACGACACCACATAATAACCAAACACAAGCGTATTCGTAGCATAGGTGAACTAAGTATAGATACCGTTCGTAATGTATATTTGATTGCAAAGCATAGACTCGGTTCGTGATATATGCCCGGCATCATCCGCCGGTTGACCGTGTCCAGCGTCGAAATGTCAGTGAAAGTTTAATGATATTATTGTTACAAGGATATTGACATTCAACACTTCTCTTACTTAACAGTGAGGTGGTGCAGATATATGACGGTTGATACTACTTGTAATCAATTTTTTAAGAATGTCTCGTGTTATTAATCGAGTACAGTATGTGCTAGATATGTATGATATATCTTTGTATTCATATCAATCTTACATTCCAGCGCTAAACTATACACAACAAAAGAAACGCTATTAACATTCACCTTAGGGTTATCATTGCATAATTGATATTGATTACCCGATACAATCATTCTGATTTGTTGACTACATTCTCTTGCACAGCGTAGTTGCAGGTGTCTGACTATAAAACGATATGTCGAAAACCAATCTCGAGTAAAACAATTACTCGTGTCAAGTCATAATTTGCAGGCTATTTCGCTAATAACATTCAAAGCCTAGGCGCAATATATATACTGAGTAAGGCTAATGCAGTTTACGACCGTAAGTTACGTTTTATGATGCACTGTATACACAACGAGAAACTATTACAAACGTTTTGGGTTTCCGAAAGGATTTTTTCACGGTTCATCACGTCAGTTAACGTCATGTTTGACTTTTAATGACAACAAGCGTCATATATGTTCGAATTGCATCAGTTTTAACTTTAATTTTACTCGTAGTCAGTTTATAATGGCTTTAACAAACATTTGCAGTTGTTTCTTCAGTAATACATCGAATGTTTGATGTAAATGAAAGAGTGTTTTATTAGCAGGTGTACATCAAACTGTAAGTCCTGTGTGCGAATTAATTCGTTTTGTAACATTTTATCTGCACTAATTATTATTCCGTATTATATGAGTCTTCACACGACATTAACTTGCTGGTTGGTATCTTAATGCATGTGATATATACTTTTAACTTGATCATTACGATACAAATGTGAAACTAGATTAATATGTGTCTCATATAATCATAATTATTACGATTACAGTTTGAAAATACTTTTAAGATCTAGTATAGTTCATGTATTAATTTGATGATAACCTGTCCGGGAAAGTGTGTACAGTTTGTAGTTGTTTTATATGAACATGTTGTTATTGTAAACTTGACTTGTTAATGCATCATTGTGTTGAGTCACCTCATTTCAGTACATGTGCACTCCTTCTTGTTCGTGAATACAAACCATTAACCAACATGCAACCACATAAGAAACGCCACATATGCCATATACGTTTACTATTAAACGGTAATAGCATTTTATTTCTTTGAGAGGCCGTAGGGAAGGTCATAGAACGTTGTGTATAATCGGCATGAGTAATAAGCATTTAATATTATATTTAGAAAAGCTTTAAAAGTTAATAAGCGTTTGTAATAATGCTGAAAATATTGATTGATTTAAAATCGTCTCGAAATATAATGTGTTCACGTTCAACAAACTTGTGCACGTATATATATACTATACCTTTTTCGGAAAAGTATTATGCATCGATGTGGTCGGATTTTAAGCACGTAGGTGCTAAACAAGAATCGGTTATAAATGCTCACATTTTAAAACACATGTCATGATAATCTCATTGTCCCTTATATTTACGAAATGTATTTTTTGCTTTTTGGACACTCATCGTTTATAAACCTTCATTAGTTGAAAATGGAGTCGCTGTGTGGGTGTGTTGATGGCTTAAACGTTAATCAAATATCCAAATAACTCACATTACGTATACCAGATTAATACTTTTCTAGGTAATATACTTCTCCAATGGTGCCTAACTCGTAATTTGCTTTTATATCGGATAAAACGAATGTTTTTTATGTAAACCATTTATTATTATGTATGAATTGTTATCAATAAAAACATGCATCATCGTAAATTATTGGTTACTTATAAATAAATCACTACACATTTACCTTTTATGAATATAAAAATAATCGATAATGCACAACATTTGTATTAACTAATAAGTCTTTACAAAAATTAAATATCATTAATGGAATGACAAAAACAACGACTTTGAATAGGAACTAGTTACTTCAGGGTATTTAATTATTTCACAAATTTAATTATTGTTTCAAACAATATAATATTGGTGACAAAATCATCAAAGGGACATATCGGTTAATGTGCTTTGTACTTCATTGTTGTAATTAGTGTAAATGCGTCGCATTGATGTTTGCGATTAAATGGATGATGATCTCACGATTAAAGCGAGTTTTTTTATATGCGTGTATGTATATGTTTAGTCCCACATTAATCTTAAAGCCGGCCGAGCTGATGTTGGTTTATTTTTTATATCACAAACTACTAGATGAGTTAGAAGCCGAACGTGTTTAATTCAATAAATGCCAATTATTGGGTATAGACTTGATTCACTATGACGTAAAAAAGAATAATCAATCAGCTTTCCACGTGTATTTTTGCCAAAAACATCACCATGACTATTTATTATTTACTGCATTTGTGCCATTTAAAGAACCCACACACAAACAATGGTTTAATTCGTGTTCATATTTATATCTCTTGTATCAAACTGCTAGATTTATAACTAGCCGAGCGTTGCTTTACTAGAATAGCTGCCAATCAGTGAACAGAGACTGGAAGAACCATAAAGAAAACACATTTCAGATTATTATCAACCAGCTAGCGTTGTGTGTTTTTGGCAAAAATGATCATGAATCGGTCAACGAAATTACATTACAAACACTTTACAGCCCGTCTAACCTAATGGTTTGTTGCATTCAATAGATTGTTTTTTCATTTTGGGGATTTATCCATGAGGCGTGAATAAAAGCCATGCTACAGAGCGAAACCCATTTTTCATGCTAATGTGAATTTCTCTACCGGTACGGGAGTGCCACATTTTCCCGCACAACAGAGATGTAGGAACGCTAAGGAGTCAGTTTGTATTTCTTAATGTCTTGTTTTGTTGTCTCGAACATACCATTCGAATCAATATGAATCACGACAACTTATATTAGTCTCGGATATTTAACTGATTAGTATATCAAACAGTTGTTCTATTATCACGGACTATGTTCATCTACTAAAACGTCTGCTCAGCTACAACGAATAAGATTAAAGTCACACTGTAAATAAAAGTTGAAAATAAGATTTATGTAAATTACAATTTCTTGCATAAATATTACGTATGTTGTGGTATAGCATATAATTGGTATGTCAAGATAGAAATGCATTTTATGGTTATTACAAACTCCTACGTATATACTTACATTGTATTCGAAAAACAAACAAATAGTTATGACTGTTTAGAGTGTGCGACCAATAACTTTTAAATCAATACTTTAATAAATCGGTATTTTAACCACAACAACAATCAGTTATTCCTGATTTGAGGAATATTCATTTATATTGTAACAATTGTAAATACAAGTGTTACAACCAAAACAAAAAAGTTAAAAAGCGACACTTCCCGCTTGTCAGGAAACATAAGAAGAATAAAACATTCTTTATAACTGAAATCTACAAATAGTATCGTGTTTGAATCGAACCTATATATTTATGTTACTGTTTATTGTCGAATGACGATGCATGTTATCCAATCAACACACTAAAATAGCAACATATAACTTCTTAAATTATCCATCCCATGTGCAGCTGAAAAAAAAAGAAACTGAAACAGAGACAATATTGCAAAGACACAGACTCAATTTATTTAAGAAGAGACCATATTTTTTACTTTAAGCGAGCATGCGTGGTGCAAAAATATCAAAGCGTCAATTTTTGTTCATAATTAAAAAAATAAATAAAAAACGGGTTTGTTGGTGATCTAACATTCGATGCCATAGAATGCGAATACCTCGCCCGCTCCTGGACGTGAACCAAGACGCTAATTGGCAAACACGAACAATGGCTATCACATTATTACAATAATGACAGGCGTATTCATTCTGGTATTTTCGTACGAAGC
Source organism: Dreissena rostriformis (assembly GCA_007657795.1). Taxonomy (NCBI): domain Eukaryota; kingdom Metazoa; phylum Mollusca; class Bivalvia; order Myida; family Dreissenidae; genus Dreissena; species Dreissena rostriformis. Next base: position 21,038 of record VMBQ01005519.1, on the reverse strand, counting down.
AGGATAACATTAAAACACTAATTATGAATCAAATATTTTTTTAATTAAACAAACAATTTGAATTACAAATACAATGCCAGTAATAGTGTTTCCTCTTGTTCTAGTAAATGTATCGCAAAACACTTCCAGCAAAGGGCCTTAATATTTCAATGAATGCATCATGTATAAGTTGTAGGCTGATTGCGATGATGATGATGACTATGGGGAGGAGGAGGGTTTTGTTTATAATGATCATGATGAAGAAACAGGTTCTTATGATAGTGGTTGATGGTACGGAAGAGCATAAGGATTATATTGATGTTATCGTATAATACTTGGATGCAAACTCTTCTAACAATAACACGCTTTAAATCAGCATGCTAATCCAACTTCTCATTAACCATACATGTTAAATATATGCTTTGTCTGACATTATATAGATGCTCTCAATGTTTTTCAAGTACAAACACATATTTCGTTAATCTTCCACAACTGTCAAGCCGTTAAATGCGTTTTAAATAGGCGTTTATCGTGTATGATTACAATCTGCAAGAGCTTATGTGATTACGTTTCAATCTCCTAATTGTGCTTAATAAAAACATCATTTGTGTGGATGTGTTATCTGAAATTATATAATGCATAGCAACAGGAATTTTTCAATTTTACATAACTTTATGGACAAAAGCATACATTCGTATTTTCCCCATAGTTCGATGTGTTTCATTGAACGGAGCTTCGCCATTGTGTACAATATCGATAACAACAATGTATTAATCACTATTTATGTCTACGTTGCAAACGATGAGGAAAGAACTAATAATAGAAAGTTGTTCAATGATACAACTTGTTGGTATTTTAAAGTTATAAGTGAACGTTCAATGTATTTGTATAAGCAAGATACGTATGCAAAGAAATGCGTTTATCGGATAAGTGTTCATTTTAGGTAACCTTCGCACGAAGTGCTTAAGATGAGTAATTGTGATCACCCTATGTTCGTCTTCCGTCGTTGTCTTGTATGCGGTGTGAGTAATACACTTAACATTTCAAGAAACCACATTTCTTTAAAATTCAACTTTGATAACACTTAGTTAACATTTTTATCTCGTCAACATCTATGCAGACTCCGAACTAAGCCAGCAGGTCGAATCTTCGTAAAAACACATGGTTTCAAAAGAAAACCTAACATATACTGCAAGGTGTTTTGCTTATTTACTGTGGGCCATACAAAACGTACGTTGTTATCACTGTTACAATGAACACATTAACCAGTTACTTTGTTACATGGGTTAAGTAGGTGAAACCAATTTTCTTGATGTCTCCGTGTGTATCTGATTGCACTACATTTACAATGTACGGGATATACTCATTTGCCTGTTGCCCACGTGACGAATGGCAGAAACTTCTGTTTCATCGTCGAAATCTCAGTGTAAGTTTCATACAATTATTTAAGAACTTAAATTGACATTAGACACTTCTGTTTCTTAACATCTAAGTAGCGTATATATATGGCGGTTAATATGAATACTATTTAAATTAAATACATTATTGTCCTGTTTCAACAAGTAAGTTATGTCCTCTCTTTTTAGTTAATACCTTAAAACTAATATCAAAAACGATATACACCAAACACCATGTTGTAGTTGCATTGCTCGATAATTTAATCGCAAACCAGTAGTACATATAAATAGCAAAAGACACATTAATTTAATTCACCTTACGGTTATAAATGAGTAATTAAGTACCAGATATAATTATTCTTACTAAAGTACTACACTTTCTTGCTCTGTTTATTTTATTGGGTCTGAATGCATTGCTTACAAACCGAGCTTAAGTAAAACAATTAATCATGTACGTCATAATACGCAGACCATTCCCCTATGAACGTTCAACGTCAAGGCGTAAAGTCATTGTTTTCCGTAGTGTATACTTAATTGGGCTAATGCATTTTATGACTGTAAGTTACATTTTATGATGCACTGTATACACTACGAGAAACTATCAAAAACGTACTCGGATACCTAATGGAATAACTGACGGTTCGTCGTGTCAGTTAAAGTCATTTTGGGTATTCGATGACAACAGACGTCACATATGTTCGGATTGTATCTGCGTCAAGTGGGCAAGACTTGTAAACATATGTGTTGCATTAAACGTAATTTTAGCCACTATATAGTGTTAACGGTATGTTTCTAAAGTCACTGTATAATGTCTGAAACACATGCGGCAATTGTCTTGTAATAAAACACAATGTTAATGGAAATGAAAGTGTGTTTAACGTAAATTCCCCTGTGCGCATTAGATTTTTTAACATGTTGTATTTACTTATTATGTATCGTTTTATACACTCAATGTAGTTTTCTTCATACGAAAGTGCATATATGTTGCTATCCTACCAATTATTACGATTACCGTTTTTTAAATGATTCAAGATCTAGTATATTTTATGTATTAATGTTATGATCACTTGTTTGGAAACGTTTGCATAGTTTGTGTGTGTTTTATTGGAAGCATGTTGTTTAATTACGAACATCTGAGGATTTTATTATTTGTCTAACCAGTTAACGCATGCTTGTGTTCAGCCAACTCATGTCAGTGCATTTGTATTCTTTCTTCTTCGTGAATACAACATCTTAACCATCACGCCAAACATATTTAACAAATGCTTTAATCAAATACAATATAATTTTAACAGTAAACGGTAATTGCATTTTTTTTCCGGGAGGCCTAAGAACGCACTGTTTAAACAGCACGGGTAATACGGGTTTCAACCAAGATTCCATCTCGGATTTTAGTATTACAAGAAACATGTGATATCGTTAAAGCTATTAACACACTAACGAAGATAACAATTTTGTGTTAAAATAGAACAAAACTGATTACGTTGAATGTAATTATTTAGAATAATAGTGTCATTTTGTGCGCTAGGTTGATTCTGTAACAGACAAAAGAGAGTATAGATCGATTGCTGAAAAACAAATATTTAAACGTGATGTTTTTAAAACACGACTAAACAAATATACCTGTACATGTATAAATACTGTTATATTGATTGAAGCCAGATTGTTGCTACATTAAAGATAGTGTATTACCAATTAACAAATCTCGGTATGGGGGTGTCAAATGCTAACAAGAGAAAGTGAAACAAACAAGAGATACATGTTGTTGTTTTTTTAATTTGTTTGATTTAGCGGGTATAATATATGAGTAAAGATACTTGTTTGTACTTCTCAAACAGTCTTTACGTTGACTGTGCATCATATATTTTATATACACATTACGCTACTATATATTAAAAGACACAATGAGTTGTTAAATTTTACTTCATAAGTCACAACCGAGTAGCCACAGAAACTATTGCTATTAACCAGGATTGAAAAACATAAATAATAGTATGCATTATCGCTAAATGATACGTTCCGTTTTCTTAAAAATAAATTGTATTAAACAAGTATTATAATATCAGTTTTGTTTTAAGCCTTATTTCCCGAGACAATTTAAGTATATGTACAGGCATGATGTGTGAATGAAACGCAGACGTTCAGGCGGACAATACAACGTGAAATTACGGAAATCGTTTAATTTACCAATACTTATAATACCATAGTTATGAACAAGCATACATTTTACAAAGTAAACAACTTACAAAACCACCCATAACAACTATAGAGAAATATGGACATTGCAACATTAAGTAACTTAAGTATATTTGCAGGATACATATATTTAATGTATACCTAATGGAAAGTGTATGTAACAGAACATTTTAATATTGCACTAGTTCACACATACAGCAGACCTAGCAAATAAACGTTCATTAACTCACTATCTGAAAATTTCTAATCTATTGCGCTGATCTGAAGATCTGCAAATGCATACGACACAATTAGACAAAGTAGCTGACAATCAAAACCACTCAAATAAACATTTCAACATTGGTTCAACTCCAATTACTTGTGTAGATTGTGGTGCCCGTGTGTCAGTATATTATGCTACGAATGTGGAATTGGTATTTTAACTGTTGCTCTGCCAATAGGTTATGAACCTTAATTAAAACCGTTAACCTTGCACGAATAGACAAAGGTCACTATTACATAGCGAGTTAGCGAGTTAGTTAAGCCCATCAACAAATATTAAGGAAATATCATATTTTAAATGTAAATACGAAGCTAGTATATTTGTTGTAAACATTAGTTAATTATTTGCGCACTTCAGGAAATAAATAACCTCGTTAAAATGAATCACTAAGATCATCGTTACGTTGTTGAAAACATTTACTTTTGAACGAGNTTATATATAAAATGATCAATCTACTTGCGTTATGTATAGTTTGTATATCGTTATGTCACCTATTTTCGCGATCTCACATCGCAAAATTTTATTACCGAATATACTGAAAATATGAACTTTTGTCAAGTAATGTAATATACCAGTCGTGATATTTTAATCAATTTAAACTAATAATTGTAAAAAAATACGGTATTTAAGAACTTTTCTTTTTTCGTCATTCGTGGTTTACAGTCCCTTTAACAAAACATTCATGTCATGCTAGATTAATAGGCGCTCTTAAGTTTTAAGATGACTTCATGTTTTTATCAATTTTATATGTGTATAAATCTTTCAAAATATAAGCATTGATTCACAAAACAAGGCTTTCATTTTACAGATAAATCATGTTTAAATAAAAGCAGTTAGTAAAGTGTAATTTCAAGATTAACACATTCTTTCTCATTATGTTCAATTTCAGAATGTAATTGCCTATTACGGCACATCTTATAGTTCAATATGTTGTCCGTTTTTGGAATGTACAGGTAGTTGTGTAATGATGTGCCAATTATTAATAACAGATGCTAACATTGGCTGTTAAACGGCTTAAATAACCCTTTGTCTGTACTCAAATTATAATTAACGCTACTGTGCTAATCTTCAGCACACGTGTGGTCTATTGAAACATCCAGTTAACGAAGTCATTTTGGTAGTTATACATTTGACTTTATTGGCGATTTGTTCAAACTGAAAATGCCCATTAGTATGGTCATGTCACTCCGACTAAGAAGGGGGGATAATTGCTGTACATGAATGGGTCATAAATAGTGTACTCGATTTCATGATATTGTTAAATAGCGTATACCATTCAAAAGGTATTACCCACTTAAGTTTAATGTTCTTATTTATCGATGTTTAAATGCCATGATACACAATTGCTTACGATTGAATCAATCTAAGGTTCCTAGTATCGTATTGTCCTATGTTTCATATCACCAAGGTTAATGTATTATTTATTAATGAATGCTTTTTGGTTATTGGATATCAAATCTGTCTATGTTCGTTAATGTGAAATATCTTACCATTAGAAGTGTTGTTCAGCCGGCAAATTCAATGCAGCTCGATATTTGATTAATATTGATGTTGGTTCATACTAAGTTTTCGTACTGGAGTATTTGCTTCACGGGGCTTCTTACAAATGTCATCGGGATAGCTTTTAATTGATGCATATTAGCCCTAACATGACATTTCAGTTCCAAAAGAAAGCGTGCTCTTTTTGCATGATGTCCTTTGGTTTGTTTATTGACCATGCTTTCAATGTTTTTTCGGATAAACATGTTCTGCCATTGAACGCCATCTACGTATTTACCCAAAGCTGCAGCGTGCTATGGTCTTGTTGTAGAGTCCTAGTCTCTGATGTAGATCGAGTCTTTCTGTAGATAAGTAAAACTATCGACAATACATAAGCGGTGAATCGTTTATGTAAATGTCTTAATAAAGAGAATTATACCAATACTTATCAGATAGGAATAGATGGAATGATACATCTACACAATTCTTGCCTTTCTACTCTTTATGATATATAATAATGTAAAATACTCCTTATTCGTACACAAAATAAATTTGCGTCTGTTTGTGTCTGAAATGCCATTCTTAAACATAAAACAAATCGCTTAATCGCGAATGCTATTGATCAATTCGTATTTAAATCAGCCCAGCTAAGGCTGTTTGTATTTCAAGTAAGCACGTTGTAGCCCTGGATGTGTTTAGCAATGTCTGCTTGAACTGAAACAATCGTTTGTCTCTAAGATTGGTTACAAATGTGCGTTTATTCAAACCTTGAATACACAAAATGCAACATATATAATACAATAGTATCACTATTAATGATAGTATATATGCATGCGAATGTGATCCATGAAAGGTATGACAAGACTACAAAAACACAATTGTACGAAAATAAAAATGTCGCTGGTAGTTGGTTTTCATGTGTAAACATGTTATATTTCGATAGAATAAGCTATCACATTTTCGCATTTCACATTATTGTCAGAATCATTTTCTTGTAAAGGTATATTGGTTTGTTCTTAAACTAGCATATACTAGACGTGTTTATAAAAATGACGTTATGTTGTTTGTATTATGCATACGAGTTCATGCATTTCATAAACAACTAGACAGAAGTTTCAGATCTATATTGAACTGCTTTGTAATGTCACAGAACGAGGCTCGAATAGTTAGTGTGCAAAACATCTCTTTATCATTTGACCTGTGTTACTATATAGTCTATGCTTTATTGCACATATTTGTGAATGGCTACCGGAACGCAATTATCGGAACTCGAAGCACAGATAAAATGAATTTAACTTCAGTTTTAGGAACTTGTAAAAACTGCGGATTTGAATAGTAATTTTCAGATCTGTATATTGATTAAAATGTATAATCGAAGTATACACTTCCGGGAAGTAACTACATTTTCAGAAATATTGAGTTTTTTTATCTTTTGACTTCCATAGATTTTTGAATCTGACACATGCCATTTATGTTAACAGTATAAATGTGTAATTGGGTGAATTGATATGCTTTCAACAACGAAATGACAAACAATATAATCCACTCTGTAAATATCGCGAATTCATTACACACGAGTGCCGTTTTCTGGTAACCGGGTGTGCAATTGTGTTCAAGTTGCATTTGTTTATCAACATCCGTTGATTGGGACAGGTCATTGTGTTCGATACATTTGTCACATTTCGTATAATACTGCTTGCAATATTCAATCCTCGCAAGTTGGCTATATGTGCAGTTCCGATATCAGTCAACTTTAATTATGGCGAGTATTGTGTGTATAATTACACCTTGTACGTGTTTGTGCTGTATTCATCTTAAGTAGCATCAACTATAATCCTAAAGAGGTATTGCGCTGGACAGATTGTAATGTTCCACCGCTTGTTTTCTCGATTTGTTTGAACGAAGAAAAAATTTCAAGGTAAAAACACAACATGTTTTAGCTGCAATTATGACAGGAACATAACGTTTGAAAAGAATAAGAACACATGTGCCAAGTACCATGATGCTCTTTGTCATAATAGTACTTATACAGCAATCATACCGAAACAAAAATGATTTATATGTGCACGTGTGCTTACAATTTATATCAGTGTGTTTGACAATATCACCAATATGTAACGTCAAGAGTTTCTACGATTCGAGACACACCACAAGCAATGAAATGATCCCATTTTTATTACAATTTTACACTTATTATGTCAAAGTGGATCCCTTATAGTGATATGCAAGGCTATGTCTGTATGCGTTTGAACACGTTAATTGACGTCAATGACTAAGCGAAATATATTGACACATATTTGTAATTCTTAGTACAAAACATGATACAATATTATACAATGTTATAGTAAAGGTAATCATAACAAGTTGATTCAAAAAGAATAGTCTCAAACATATCTAAAGCACGTTATAATGGGAAAATAGGTTGATGACATCAGTGTCACAAAACCGCGCGGTTATTCAAGCTTTTGTCATATATGCAGGATGAATTTTTCAATAACCAAAGCGCCAATTATTTCGATAAGAACAAGATACCAAACGTGTTTGAGGTAATCCGGAGAAAATATCAGTTTATTTAATGGCATGCGTAGTCTCAGGTAATTCCTTATATTCATAACGTTACTTTATCATGTGTTCATGTACCGTCAATGAATATATGCAATAACAACTGTTTTATTACTTTCCTTCGTTAACATGCTGCAAATATGGATGTTGATTAATATAATATAAGGAGTAGATTGTGAATTCCAACCGGTCTTGAAACCATTAATATTGTAGATAAAAGTGTAAATTGAATTGTCAGAAACATTCATTGAACTGTAAATGCAACGAACAATTTGTAACGTTCCAGACGAAAGCGCTTTTCTAGTAAACTTGTAATTAAAGTAGTTTTAGGTCTTGTGCTAAAAACAATCAAGTAAAGTTAAGTCACGAAATATATTATCACATGTTTGTGTCCTATAAAAAAAAACAAAAAAAACACTAAGATTATTCGTGTTCGTAAGTGTATAGGAGGTATTTCACGTTTAATTATATATATAATGACACGACTGGGAAATTGATATGAAGAAATTTCATTAAACATTTTGTTTAACCTTCAGTATTCAACGATATATCTAATAAAGAATAGCATTAAAACTCATTAGCTAATGATATAATAAAAGAATATACAATACCAAATCTTAAGTAATTTTCTATCAATATTGAATATAACAAAATCATCGCAAAAATATTACGTGTAAAACTTACAAAAAAATACAATTGTTTTCGTTAAAATGTTATGCAACGCTGTGGTTAGAGCAACTTCCGTTTTAAACGCGTCTTTAAGCCATGTGCCTTTTTGGAATATCCTCGTTTATAAACCTACAAGAGTTCTAGAAAAGATTGTATATGTGATGGTTGATGTACAGAATGTTACACACATGTCTAAATAACTCACATAAATGATTAATACTTATCTCGGTCGTATAAATCTACAAAGATGCCTAACTCGTAATGTGCTTTTATCTCGAAAATAACGTATGTTTAGAGACCTAAACAATATATACCTCTGTAGGCAAAATGTGTGAACAACAGTGTAAACTATTCATCATCACTAACATTTTGTTACTTATAAACAAAGCACTACATATTTAGATTCCAGAAATATAATACTAATCAATTATAACAAATATGTTTTGACTAATTGAGGATGCAATCACTTTGCAAAACTACTACATTTTTAGTAAATGTAAATATAAAAAGTTCAGTGATTATTTATTGTTGAAAGATAAACAAACCCACTGTGAATACTCAACATGATTAAGTGTATCAATGTTCGTATAAATTGATATGCTATGGTTAAAAATAATGTTATATTATTTACACAACCACCACAGGTAAATATCGGTAAAAGTGTATTGCTTTTTTATTTCTGTAATTATTGTTAATGCATAGCCTTTGCGGTTAATTGTGTGATGATGTCACGATTACAGGTCGGGTTATTTAAACATGTGTTAATACATTGACGATTTGCAATTAATACGCCTTAATGATACCCACAAGTACGATGTATTTACAAAATGAACGTCAATGAACGATACAACCGCGGTTATGCGCAATATCACATCTATAAGTGTATTGCACATAAGGCCATCGTTCTCTCCATAGTTATATATTATTGCTTATTAACATTAACGATAATACCTATGGAATATGTTACGTTAATTAAAAACGCTGTGTTAATGTGTTTCAAAATCCAATAGAAAGTTTTTTTTAAACAAAACGTTACAACACATGTATTTTTGATCGACTCTTAACATATTGCTCCATTCGTAATCGTATACATTCAAAATCATCTCGTATATTATGTGTATATACTGTACATATACATTTTAAATATGTTCAAAGTAAATAAATTATTGAATTGTGAGAGTTCGAATATAATTAATCGCGTTGTTGATAAATACATTTAACACGGATATTGTGTTGATGACAGTTGTAAGGCTTGAACATGTTTGTGATAACAATGAAACCAATTTCGTTGTCTAAGCATAATACTGCGCCTGCGCATTTGTGAGAGCATTCGTACAGACAGCTTCGTTATTGTAACGTTTTTTTTTGTATTTATATTTTAGATGCAAAACTAAATATTTGATATCATATTTTTTTATCATTTCCCGGCATTCAAATTTTGCATTATGTCCGTTCTGTACGCAATTCATATCTTTAGAGCTCTTCCAATTAACTATGTAATACATATTTGGAAGTATATATAGACAGTAAACATTACCGTCTGCACAATCACGTACTCCTTAGAATTCGCGTTTTAATTAAAACATTTCTCAGATGTAAGTAGAAACGGAATATCAATCATATCGATATACACCTTAAAAACACACGAAACCAACTGCAAATAAACAAATATCGTTTCATTACATGAACATAGAGTATTTCCAAAGAAATATAATTTGTATAAATATGCATGGTAGATAAGGGATTGTTTACACTATTTTTACAGTGTTTAGGGTTTGTATTTCCCTTACAATATTACGAATGCCAAGATATCGACATCGACCCAAATTCGCGAATGCAGATTAAATCTGAATTGAGTTATTACAAAGTGTGTGCTCATCGACTGATTTTTTAAATAAGCGTAAGTATGTATTCCAAATGTAACGGTTCGGTCTCTACACCACAATTATACTATACTAAAATTAAATTGGCACGTCAGAAATTTATGTAAAATGGTGAGCAACAATTTACAATTGCAATCGGCCAACACTGTATGTCAATATTGCTTTGTATGTATGACACGCACCGCCTGAGACTGATCGCATTTCTTTCCGAATTGGAAAATTACATGAAAGACACATTTGCTAAATTTAATCTATAATATTTAATTGTCGTGTAAATTAGTCTGGCCACATTTTCGCGCACAACACAGATGTAGGTGACGAACGGGATCGGTATTTTTGTCGAAGTTAATGTTTTTGTTGTCTGGAGCCTTTATTTCGAATCAATTAAGATCACGCTGTCGAACATTAGACTCGGATATTTGTCGCTGAATATTATGTCAAACGTTTAAGGCATTATTACGGAGTATGTTAAATAACTAACCTTTTGCTTAACTACAACGAATGAGATTTAAATCATATACGTAATGTTATTTTATTCGCCAGTGTATTCTATTATCTGTTTAGCGTGTCATTACCGTCAACGTTTCAAATAGCTCATTTTTTGGACATTATATAAATGCCATAAATCAATGGAACTTAACTTTGTTATTGTGTACATTGTCAATAAACACATGTATCTGAACTACTACTTATATCTTGGTTTAAAAGTATAATTTCCTTATTCAATGAGGCGGAAAGAAAAAAGGTAGTTTTGGTTCAATGACAACTGTTGTTTGTGTTAAGACTTTCAGATTTGGATAATTATTTGTAAAATGTCAATTTTGTTTACACGAGCAGGATAAATATGCAAAATGTATGCCTTGCTCGGATAAGTGTGCATTGTTAACACACGTGAGGGCACAAAATGACTTTGCAGCATTGTTAACACACATGAGGACACATAATGACTTTGCAGCATTGTTCTCGTATTGTTTGTCTTTCTTGTACTTAAGCATGGAATACAAATACAATTGGTTGTTTCCGGTTGCTGACCGAATATTAAATTCAAATTGGTTATTGAACAATGATATTTTACTCGCCTATGCTATGAGTAAAATAGACTCGCCACTTCCCCATTACCGATGCAACTTAATATACGACATATCCGTATTAATGTCTGTGTAGGTCAACTGTGGACCAAACTAATTACCGTACACGACGCCAAGCGCGGTACTGTATAGCCTCGTTGAAAATAAGCAACATTATGAACTATATTGTAATTGGGCTATATGCTTGGGCACTCTAAATGTCAGGACATATGAGTATTAATCATGTAGAGGTACACATTTGGAGAAATGCACTCAAATATTTACTTTGTGCGATGCCTTAAAATATGAGGAAGTGAAACTCCGGAAGCTCCAGCAGTATTGCATTTCTATCATACACACCTTCGTGGTCTTTTATGTATGGTAAGTGACCAATTGCCAAAACATTACAGTACGGCACAACACGAAACAACATACATACAGCGTAGAATAAAGCTGGGGTTACCGCCTTGGCACGGTCAATGCTAAGCACTGGGGTTTTAAACCGGTTATAGAGCGCTCAACCTCACACTTGGTCCAGCATTACTCATGATACATATACATGGACGTGTAAATAAAAGTAAACCTCATAGCATTGTAACTCAAATTAAACAGTAATAAAAAGGAATAAAAACGCATTGAATGTAATTACTATTTAATTACTCAATGGTAGGAAGGAGACCAGAGCGACGGAGTAACAACTTTTTGAGGTACGATGAAATAAAATTACGAACGCGTATCAACTACGTATCACCTACATTCCTTCTCTTTACAAAAATATTTAAGAATATAGCATCATATAGTTAATATTTTAGATCATCATCGTGCACAAACAGGAAAGAGCAGCAACATTGGGTGTAAAAATCCATATTACATAGCTTGGTTGTTTATGTGTCTGTAATATACTATGAAAATAAATTTCAAGGCATTGTATTCGTGCATTGTGTTGCTTTAGAACTGTAAAGCAGACATTCGGCTGATATCATCTTAAATAAAACAGCGTATTACAGATCCATAACATAGCATACCGCTTATGCATCTGTTGTCACATGAACACATGAAAGTCGCGAGATACCTCAAGTACTTTGTCTGGCACACAGGTCATACACACAGGAAATATGAAACCTTACAACGACTGCAATGTGCCTTGCTTATTCTATTTGGGCATAATAATCTGCACTGTGCTATCCATGAAAAGACCATCTTAACCATACACAGCTTATTCGTAACATAGGAAAACTAGGTAAAGATAAGAGTTAGGTATTTGATTGCAAATAAAGACTCGGTACGTGAAGTATGCACGGCATTATCCGCCTGTTGTTAATGGTCATCATCGAAATGTCAGTGAACGTTTTATGATATAATTGTTACACTTTTATTGACATTCGACTCTTGTATTACTTTACAGTGTCGTGATGCAGATATATGACGGTTGATACTACTTATATTCAAATTAAAGATTGCCTTGGGTTATTAATCAAGTACGGTATTTGCTAGATATTTATTATATGTGTATTTATTCATCGCAATCTTACATTGAAGCGCTTAACTATAAACAACAAACGAAACACTAATAACATTCACCTAAGGGTTATCATTGCATTATTAATAGTAATTACCCGATACAATCAGTCTTACTTGTTGACTACAACCTCTTGCACAGCGTTTTTGGAGGCGTGTTACTACACAACGGTATTTCGTAGAAACCGAGCTTAAGTAAAACAATAACTCATGTCAGTCTTATTCGCAGACTATCCCCCTAATTACATTCAAAGCATAGGCGCCGAATTATAGTCTCCCGACGTTTATACTAAATTGGGCTAATTCTATCTAGACGGAAAATTACATTTTATGATGCTCTGTATACACCACGAGTAACTATTAAACACGTTATGGGGTGTCGAAAGAAATAGCTCACTGTTCATCAAGTCCGTTAATGTCATTGCGGACAAAAAATAATCAAAATTATTCACTCAACCTGTTTACGCATGCTTGTGTTGAGGTCACCTCGTTTCAGTACATGTACACTCCTTCTTGTTCGTAAATACAAAGAATTAACAAACACGCAACCATACATGAAACACATGCTTTACGTAAATGCCATATACTGTTACTATAAAACCGTAATTGCATTTTATTTCGGGGGGAAGCCGCAGGGGAGGCCATAGAACGTAATGTTTAATCGGCATAAGTAATATGTGTTTCTATGCCTTTCATTTACAAAGATAACAATATTTATTATGTATTAGAACAAAAGTAATAACGTCGAATGCAATTATCGGGTGCAGTTGTGCCATTGATTGCGCTTGATCAATTATGTAACATTCAAAATAGAATATAATATATATCGATTGTTGAAACACAAGTATTTGACCATTGTTTATACAACGCGACTATAAGATACAATTGATTGTATGAATAATATCATATTGATTGAGACCCGATTGTTCCTACATTCGAGATAGTATTACCAATAAACAAATAGCCCCGTTCTCAATCTCAGAAAGTACATTTAAGATTTATTACGAGTCGACATACTCCGCAAGCATCGAAATGATCGCGCTTTTGTTAAAATGTGACACTCGGACAGCTAAATTGGACCTCTGATAATGTCATAAAAAGCTATGTCTCTATGCGTTAATAGTCATTTTTTGACATCAATGACTATGCGATATATATTTAAAAATACAAGTATTACTAAGTACAAAACATGAGACATTATTATACATGAGAATTGTAAAACTTATCATAACAAATTGATGTATAACAAACAGTCGCAAACGAATTTTTATTTTGAAAATATGTCTGGATACGACACTGTTGTTGAATGTTTCGGACCTAAAGAATACCTAAAGAATACAAACAAAACCGCGCGGTCATTCAAGTTCGAGGTTTTAAGATGCCGGATATAGTTTTCAATTACCAAAATGCCAATGATTTAACGAGAATCGATTCGTCTCCTCGAAATCAGCCATCAGATAAGAACAAGAAACCAAGCGATGTTGTGGCAATCAGGGAAATGAATCAGCTCATGTTTTGGCACGCGTGTTTTTCGGTCAGTTATATAGATATTAGCAATAACCTAAATTGTGTGGCTCTTAGCACTTCTTAACTTTGGAACAAAGTTTTTTGTGTATATGCTTATGCAGAAGGGNTAACGTTAAGTAATAGGGACACATGGTGATCAATATTCGTAACGTTAAGTAATAGGGACACATGGTGATCAATATTCGTAACGTTAAGTAATAGGGACACGTCGTGATCAATATTCGTAAAGTTAAGTAATAGAGACACGTCGTGATCAATATTCGTAACGTTAAGTAATCACCTTTTCTTGCACCGTCAATTAATATGTTCAAGAACAACTGTTTTTGTTTACGTTCCTTCGTTATTATACTGGCAATGTTGATGCTGATTAACATAATATTCTAACTAGTTGTGTAATGCCAATTGATTTTAAAACCGTCTATATTACAGCTACAAAACGTATATTGAATTGTACGAAACGTTCACTGACATGTCAATGCAACGGAAAATGTACAATATACCAGACGAAAGCAATTTTAAAGTTATCGAGTAATTAAAGTAGTATTGCGTTTTGTGCTAAAATCCATCTTGATGTTATCACATGCTTGTTTCCTAAAATATAATCCGTACGAATAATTGTATTTGTATATGAATACTAGGAATTTCTTGTTTCCTAAATATTCATATGACTGTGATTTGATGCACATTATTTTCATTAAATCGTATATTTTAACTTCCACTATGCAACGATGTAGTTGATATAAAAAAGCCGTAAAGCTCATTAGTTCATGTAATAATGCAAGCACATTCAAACTCAAATCAAACAGTTTTATCTGAAAATATTGAATGATTTAAAATCATCTCGAAATATAATGTGTACACCTTTAACACAGACAATACAGTTTTCGGGAAAGTATAATGCAGTAAAATATCGGTTAATGTGTTCCCCTTGACTTTGTGTTCGTATTGTAAATGCATTGCATAGCTGTTAGATTAAATAGATGATCTAGATTAAAGTGCGGTTTATTTATATGCGTTATCCATATTTTAGTCAAACATCCATCTTAATAAAACGCCATAGTCATGCGAAAAGCATGTTGTTTGAAGTTTAAGCACTGCATGGAATACTATTGTGGGAGTTAAATAACGCAAACCAAAACATGTGGAGGTTTAATCATAAAGAAATTGGTTTCAAACATTACTCACTTTTATTTATGATACGTTTCTTGTGTAAACCGATGACATATGCAGTTTAAAATGTGTATTGTTGTTCAATAAAATTAAAAGTATTTGGAGCGCAAACGTATTGAAACATTGATGAGGGCAATTCATAGGTCGCACTAATAACTACTCACAAGTAAGTTTTATTTCCATAATTAACGTTACTGAAAGAAAAATGGATCTATTTAATTATCATAAACAGTGTTTGCTTTTATATATGAGGTATGTATGCATACAAAACATAATTTAAGTCGTGCCAGTGAATTTACATTAAACATAAAAACATTACTGTATATGAATTGCATGTACTAAGGTTATACCAATTAACATGTGTGGGCGTTGGCGTTATTGGTTTGTTAATAACATATTAAAAATGCAATGATTTGCGACGCCCATTTTCACCTGTATTGAAAGCAAGTTGATATGATATGATATCAAACATGATATCTTTTATATATTTAATATTTATAACCCAAAATGTACACAAACTATTTACAAGTTGAAAACATACATTATGTATACTTTTTGATTTAAGCATACTATAACATGTATATAGTTAAATAAAATTAGTCTACTTACTCTGCCGTAAGTGTTTTGAAGACTATAATTGTTGTACAAAGCACTAGTATAAAATAACCATTCACACAATAAACTACCAAAGAATATTACATTTTCTTTTTCAATCACTCCCTTTTCCACATGTTAAGTCCACAATATGTTCAGCTATATCGATTGGTTCTTAATCAGAAAACACTGCATGGCTTGCATTATATTACAGGAACTAATAGTTTATCAGCTCAAGCTCAATACGAAACAACATCAGAGAGTTGTTAATAAGATCCTAGATAAAATCGCATTTCTGCACAATGTTACATTATATAATAAGCTGATTACACCTATTGCCATTGTTCTCTCCAGAATTATCCATTATTACTTATCTAAATTACGTTAAGCGTTTATGATAGGCAATGTATTTAGTTAATTAGAAACGTTTGTTTAATGTTTTGCATAATCCAATTCACAACGTTTAAATCCCAGTGTAACAGCAGATGTATGTTTATCTATTCTTAACATATTTCTTGAGTCTTAACAGTATGAACTCAACATCACATGCTATTTTAAACTACGTTCGGTACATATAGGAAACATGCTAAAGCAAAAAAATGAAATACTACTTGTTGAGATTGCGGTTATAAACGTGCCCGTTGATGATAAATACGTTCTTGGGTTAATAATTGGCAACATCATTTTATAGAGATATTGCGTTGATGACAGTTTTTTATGATTACAAATATTTGATGACAACACTAAAACCAACAATTAGGGTATGAACGCATCATACAGTGCATGCGCAACTGCAAAAACAAACGTTCAGACGGATTTTTTTTTTATTTAATGTCGTTTATATTTATATTACAGATGCGGAACAATTTATATGATACATCGGCTATTTTATTATTTCACGGCGTTCAATTGTTCATTCCGTCGTTCCTCTACGAATGGCATTAGTTNTAACGTTAAGTAATAGGGACACGTGGTGATCAATATTCGTAACGTTAAGTAATAGGGTCACGTCTCGATCAATATTCGTAACGTTAAGTAATAGGGACACGTCGTGATCAATATTCGTTACGTTAATTAATAGGGACACATCGTGATCAATATTCGTAACGTTAAGTAATAGGGACACGTCGTGATCATTATTCGTAACGTTAAGTAATAGGGACACAGGGTGATCAATATTCGTAACGTTAAGTAATAGGAGCACATGGTGATCAATTTTCGTAACGTTAAGTAATAGGGACACGTCGTGATCAATATTCGTAACGTTAAGTAATAGGGACACGTGGTGATCAATATTCGTAACGATAAGTAATCACCTTTTCTTGCACCGTCAATTAATATGTTAAAGAACAACTGTTTTGTTTACGTTCCTTCGCTATTATACTGGCAATTGATTCTGATTAACATAATATTCTAACTAGTTGTGTAATGCCAATTGATTTTAAAACCGTTTATATTACAGCTACAAAACGTATATTGAATTGTACGAAACGTTCACTGACATGTAAATGCAACGGAAAATGAACAATATACCAGACGAAAGCAATTTTAAAGTTATCGAGTAATTAAAGTAGTATTGCGATTTATGCTAAAATCCACCTTGATGTTATCACTTGCTTGTTTCCTAAAATATAAGCCGTACGAATAATTGTATTTGTATATGAATACTAGGAATTTCACGTTTCCTAAATAATCTTATGACTGTGATTTGATGCACATTATTTTCATTAAATCGTATATTTTAACTTCCACTATGCAACGATGTAGTTGATATAAAAAAATCCGTAAAGCTCATTAGTTCATGTAATAATGCAAGCACATTCAAACTCAAATCAAACAGTTTTATCTGAAAAAATTGAATGATTTAAAATCATCTCGAAATATAAAGTGTACACCTTTAACACAGACAATACGGTTTTCGGGAAAGTATAATGCAGTAAAATATCGGTTAATGTGTTTCCCTTGACTTTTTGTACGTATTGTAAATGCATTGCATCGCTGTTAGATTAAATAGATGATGATATCTAGATTAAAGTGCGGTTTATTTATATGCGTTATCCATATTTTAGTCACACATCCATCTTCTAAAACGCCATGGTCACGCGAAAAGCATGTTGTTTGAAGTTTAAGCACTGCATGGAATACTATTGTGGGAGTTTTAAATAACGCAAACCAAAACATGTGGAGGTTCAATCATAAAGTAATTGGTTTCAAACGTATTACTCACGTGTATGTATGATACGTTTCTAGTGTAAACCGATGAAATATGCAATTTTAAATGTGTATTGTTGTTCAATAAAATAAAAGTATGCTATTTTAAACTACGTTCGGTACATACAGGAAACATGCTAAAGCAATAAATGAAATACTACTTGTTGAGATTGTGATACTAAACGTGCCCGTTGATGATAAATACGTTCTTGGGTTGATAATTGGCAACATCATTTTAAAGAGATATTGCGTTGATGACAGTTTTTTATGATTACAAATATTTGATGACAACACTAAAACCAATATATAGGGTATGAACGCATCATACAGTGCATGCGCAATTGCAAAAACAAACGTTCAGACGGAGTTGTTTTTTTTTAATTTAATGTCGTTTATATTTATATTACAGATGCGGAACAATTTATATGATACATCGGCTATTTAATTATTTCACGGTGTTCAGTTGTTCATTCCGTCGTTCCTCTACGAATGGCATTAGTTTATAGCTCCTCAAATTAACTATGTAATTCATACTGAGAAGTATTTATAGACATTAATATACCATTTTAACAACCTATGACTGCTTATTATTGACATTCCGATTAGTAAATCAGTCAAATGTACGCAGAACAGATATATAATGATTATCGATCTACGATTTGTCACACCATATCCCTTTAACACGAAAGAAAACTAACTAAAAAAATGTTGCTTGATAACATGCAAACATATCATTTCCAAGAACTGTGAACTTGTTAACTGTTTAGGATTTTCAGTTCCCTAATAATGTTGCTGATGCCAATATTTTGACAAGAACCCTAATAGTGTTCGATAAATCACATTGAACCTGAATTAAAATATTAGAATGATTGTTCTGATCGGTTGATAGATTTAAAACTAGCATCTGAATTCATTCCAAAAGTAACGGTTCAGGCATGCCACCTGAAATACTTAAAGTCGTTTTTTTAAATCGGTATATTTGTAAAATGGTGAGCAAGAATTTACAATTGGAATGGGCCAATATTGAATGACAATATCGCTTTGTATGCGCGACACGCATCGCCAGGTACTGATCGCATTTCTTACCGAATTGGAAAAATACATGACAGACACGTTTGCTCAATTTAATAAGTTTATCTATTACTTCTTTGTAAATTAGTCTGGCACCATGCCTACCATTCCAAAGGCAAGCACTATTCATGTCATTTTGTCTTCGGTTGACGTCCATTTTGCGTTCAATTGATGTTGTTTCATCGCAATATTTACACAAAAGACATGTATAGAAGAACGGTAACACATGGATTTAGGTCTAATTGTTTTGAACGATTTTTTAAAATAATAAACACCTTTTAATGAAGCTCAAATTAAATAATATAAATAATATGTGTTAGTCTAGTTTATGTCTTCGTCTTTGTGCAATGTATACGCCATCGCAACTTATTGCTATTGTCAAAGCGATTATACTATTTAAAAAATACAATAAATCAATTACTTAAACCATGGTATTAGTTTTTATTATATACCTGTTTAATGCTTTAAACAAAATACAGGTTGTATTAATCGTTGAAATAAATCCGTATAATGCTACTCGCTGTTTTCCGATTCCGTATAACCATACTAGCCGGACTACTTTCTTCGACCCATTTAATTACGTCACATTTTAATGGCGTCACATTTAATGACGTCACATTTAGTCATTGTTGTGTCAGTTTTGTTAAAGCAAAAAAAAAAATTGATAACTGTTTTCGTTTGTTGTTGTATATAATAAAAGGAATATTACGCTAGTCAATTGTTGCAAGTGTTTGTATCAGTCTCGTGACTTGCGCTATTTCGTATCACACTCGAGGCTCCGCCTCTCGTGTGATACGTCATCACACAAGCCTCTCGACTGATACAAACTCTNAAACGTCATCACACAAGCCTCTCGACTGATACAAACTCTTGGAACAATTGACTAGCGTAATATTCCGTATGTATCGTATAAGGCAGCATACTATACTATTTACTGCATTTGTGCCATTTAAAGAACTCATACAAAAACAAAGCTTCAATATTCGTGTTCATGTCTCCTGTCTCAAACTACTAGATTTATTAGTAGCCGAGCGTTTCTTTACTGAAATAACTGCCAATCATTGAGTAGAGACTGGAAGGACCATAAAGAAAACACATTTTAGATAATAATCAACCAGCTAGCATTGTGTGTTTTTGGCAAACATGATCATCAATCGGTCCACGCAATTACATTCCAAACACTTTACAGCCCGTTTAACCCAATGGTGTGTTGCATTCGATATCCATGAGGCGTGAATAAAAGCCAAACGACAGAGCGAAACCTATTTTTCATGCTAATGTTAATGTCTCTATCGCTTAGGGAATGCCACATTTTCCCCCACAACAGAGATGAAGGAACGCTAAGGAATCAGTTTGTATGTCTTAATGCCTTGTTTTGTTGTCTGGAACGTTAACTTCGAATCAATATAAATCACGACATCGTATATAAGTCTCGGATAGTTAACTGATTAGT
>VMBQ01005518.1:0-64993 GCA_007657795.1 Dreissena rostriformis | reverse complement strand
ACAAGACCAATACTTAAGAATGATCAAATGGGAAAAGGTAACCTAGCACTGGCAGTAAATATGGGGCTCATTTACAGGTCAGATTTGGAATCTCTGCTGTAAAATGAGATTTTAAATGAATTAAAGGGAGGCAAATCTGTAATAAAAAGAACATGCATAAACCGTAGTTGTTTCCCTTGTTTGAACCATGCTAAATCCTTACAAGTTTGGAAAGAATTGGATGAAAAATTTGGACTTTATTGCATAAACACCATTTTCTCAATTCAAGGGGAGGTAATTCTGTACTTCATGGACCAATAATGCTCATTTTTTGTAGGGTTCGTGTCCTCATTGATATAAAGACACTGTGCAAATTTGGAAAGGATCGGACAAAAAATGTGGAAGATTTTTGAAAGTTTTCACAAAATAGGCAAAAACGAATAAACATGCAAAGTTCAACGAGCTCCTGCGGCCATGTTTTTTGACGAATCAAATTTCTTTGAACAACTTTTTCAGGGGAGCCTTCAAAGGTCATCCCTGTGAAATTTTTTGAAAATCTGATGAGCGGTTTCTGACAAGAAGATTTTTTAAGGTTTTTACCATATATGGTCATGGCGGCCATCTTGGTTATGTGATCAAATTTTTTTTAACAATTCTTTTGTCCCATGACCTAGGGATGCTCAACATGAAATTAAGTTGAAATTGGCTCAATGGTTTAGTAGAAGAAGATGTTTACAAATTGTTTACAGACAGACGGACGGACGGACGGACGCCGGACGCTGAGTGATCACAATAGCTCACCCCGAGCTATCGCTCAGGTGAGCTAATAAAACTAAGGACTACATATTTTTAATATTGGTCCTGTCAGTCAATTATATCTGCAAATTATTTAATTACACACAATAAACGACTTCCCCATATTGACAAGAAGTGTGTTCTTCATCAAGGCTGTCAAGAGGTCACATACATACTGGTAGGCATGCAAGGTCAAGACAGGCAGCCCCTCACATTACCAAACACACCTGCCCAGGTAATTAGCATTAATTAGTGGCTGTCAAAGTGTCTGTACCCTACTTACAGTACTGATAGATTACAAGACACAAGTGGGAGGTATTAACTGTACCATGCTGCACCATGTAATTAAAAGCTCCCCGAAATATGATACATGTAGGTGCTTTATATTTGACTGTGTCGGTGTTTTAGTGACATAAATTCAAGCACATGTTAAATGTATGGTACATTTAACAAATTCTGAAAATTTATCAACATGTCCAACTTTGGTAAATTATTCAAAACCATTAAAATTAATGAAAATGATTTAATGTTAATTTGTTAGTAAGGTTTGATATGTAAATTAAAAATTCACCTCTTATTTAACCTTATTTATAAATGTACATATTTGAACATATATCAAAATGAACTGTCAACATTTTTTATCACGAATCTACAAAAGCAAAATATATGAAAAATTAACGTTTTTTTTTAAACTTATCAACATGGTGTTCATTCGAAAAACTGGGCTTCCTATTTACTGATATTGCTCAGCAAAACATGTTACAGTGACAGCCCACATTTGTACTTTAGCTTAAATGATACATTTTACCACATGTAATAAGTTAATTAATAATCACTATTTATAGACCATCCCTAAACATTTCATCAGGCAATTAATAACAATAAATAATTTATAATGTATTGCCCATCATAGCTATTTTTAACAAATATGCAATAGCAGGTACTAAACAATGGCAGCTTTACCATAAATCTGTCGGTTCTTACCACATGATATCATCTCTCATTTGAAAGTTTTCGGATGTCACCTGACTGTAAGGTAATGTTCCGTACGTCATACAGGCTCGTGACAAGCGATATGACTATGCCTGTAAGCGCTCATTCTTGTGACAAGTGTTTCTGCAAGCAGCGTGACATTGCATGCTTATTGATGTTTGTAAACATACTGCTTTAATCAAGCAGCATGACAGTGCTTGCAAATTGACGTTGTAAACATACGGATTGTATCACTTTTGAAAATTGAAAATTAAATTCCTAGCCTCACATTTTCCGAAGAATAAAACATGTATATTGCAAGTTTCATAGCATTATAACACTACTCTAACTAATGCTTTTTTGTCTCAGTCAAGTTTTTCACTCTTAAGTAGTATGTCTAAGTCCTCACATATAAGGTTTTTTTTGATACGTCAATGACTTAAAGTTTGGAAGTATTAAAACAAAAATAGAGAGTACAGTTAATTTATCTCAAACCATTAATTGCAATTTACTTTTTTATATTCATTCATGATTGTACATACAAGTTTGTGCATGAACCATTATTAATGTCACTTTTGTGAAAATACTAATGTGGTCACCTCCCATACAGCCCTGTGAAAATACTGATGTGGTCACCTCCCATACAGCCCTGTGAAAATACTAATGTGGTCACCTCCCATACAGCCCTGTGAAAATACTAATGTGGTCACCTCCCATACAGCCCTTTAATTAAGTCCTTTTAATGATTCAGTTGTACAATTTAAAATACCAAAAAAGGGACGATGAGAAACACACCAGTTTTCAGTTGTTACTATTATCAAACCAAGCTACATCTGGTCCTTCATTATTGCAGTCAAAAGAATCTAATTGATTTGAAAGCCTGTTGAAGGTATTTGATGGTTTTATTTCAATTGTAAATGGCTTTAAAGAAAAGTTGTAGCTAAATGGTTTGCCTTCACCCAAATAATTTGCAGACATTAACTCATTGGCAAAAAAAAGTTTCAAATGTTTAGGAACAGTGGTCCCTAGGGTGTATCCCCTTTATTTACTTGTGTATTCCTGCATGAAAAAAATGTAATAGAAAATGTGCTAACATGACTGTACAGTGTACATTAATCAAGTTGTACTGAAAAATCTGGCATCCATTTGATCATCATTAAACAGAGCTACCCGGTAATTAATCAACCATACAACCTTCTGTTTACAATAAGATCATAGCATTATTTGTCATACACCAAATTAAGCAATGAAAAAAAATCAAATCAGGACAACAATATTTGTTGTTGTTGCTAAAACCATTGTGCTGCAATTTGGACTGCATAAAACTGTGCAGCGCTGAATAGGTTAAGATATTGAATTCAAGGCAGTAACGATTTTCACAAGGAAGATATTTCACTTCTGTCATTCCAATTGCCTTCATGACACTAAGACAAAACAAGACATGTCCAAGGCTACGCATAATTAGATTTATGACTGTCCCCAACAGAACATCCCACAGCTTTTAAACATAACAACAAAAGAAGTGTGAGCGTTATATTCACCCTGGAATGCAGCAAATGACAGTAGATATTAATGTCTCGATAGAAACAGCTGGCCTTGGAGCAGCCACAAGCTTGTTTGGCTAATTATACACACAGTCCACTGGCCATTCATTTATTATTGGGACATGAAATCATCATAATAAATTAGTTCCTTTGAGGCCTGGTCACAGATGTATGGCAATGGTGTTTTGGTCACATGGCAAACACCAGAAAGGCTGTCACTAGTAAAGGTAGTTAAATTTGTCTACTTAGTTTACTATTAATTTGGGACATAATACTATGAAGATCCTTTTCTCTTTTTAATTTATATATTTTAAAATTGTTACGCAAAAGTTAAATTGTTTTGTCAAAGAAAAAAATAATGTCAAAAGATAACATTTTTCAACAAATTTTTCGTGCTGAATTGATGACAATAGTTTATTCATACCAAAATTGAAACATATAATGTAATTTAAATTAACCATTCTGCATTTTGGTTGTGCTCTATAGCTGAAATCAGTCAAACTGCACTTTACTCATAGTTAGACATAATCCATGCACTGGCACATTTCTAACTGGGCTTCAGATTTTCTGACAAATATGGCAGGTCTGTAAATTTGGATTGTAGCAGGGTTTCCGCTTAAATGCTTAGTTGTTTGTATTACTATAACATGATCGTCTTTGCCCCAATGTGGCCCCTGTTTGGCGACAACTCTTTGAAGTTGGCAAAAGTAAGTGGCGACAACTTGGTAAAGCCCAGAGGGAACCCTGTTGTAGCAAAGTTATAACTTGAAAGAAGTTTGGCATGCTTAGCCAGACTGCTAATTTCGATGCCTGTTTTTGTCACCAACAAAATGTTTCAAAAGCACAGAACATGTACCTTTGGGTCAAAGAGCCTGATGAAGTATGATTTATGAGGATTGTCCTTCACGAAGCACACCACGCCACAGCAACGCTTGGTCCATTTCTGCTTGTTAGTTGTGTCACCAAGGTATAGCTGAACGACAGCAGTGGAAAGGCTCTACAATGAAATATCAACATTCAGTTGTGGGGAAAATAGTAAATGCATGGGTGTTGAGCCGCAAACTGTTGTTTCAGATCGCTTATGCTTATGCAGGAAAAGAATATTCTGCATAAATTTAATTTATGTTATAACAATTCCTGCTCTTTTTTGCTTCCCCCTTTCTGCCCCTATGGACTCGTAAAACATTGTGTCACAAAAGTCTGAAAATATTTTGAAAAATATGTCTTTATTGTAAATTATCAACTTAGACTGTTTCTCACCATATTGTCAGAATTCTTCAAAAACAACACAAAATACTCCTAGTTTGCACCCCATGTGTCAATTATCGTAAAATGTTTATTTGGACATAACAAACTGTATTTAAATTGGCATAAAAGGCCTAAAGCAAAATAAGCTTTTATTTAGTGAGGCCACAGTTTGAATGCATGAAAAACATGTTTCTCTTTTTAATATGTTTTACACACTGTTTTAAGATTGATCAACAGGGTTGACGCTTTCAGTGTTAAAAATTTCTGATAAATCGGTCAACTCGTTCAGAAGATGTGACAGTCTGAAGTTGAAGAAAATTGCTAAAAATAGCCATTTTAGCGTGACATTCAATTTTTAATTTATTGAAAATGTGTACAAAAAACAATTTTTTTCGTATCTAGCTCTTTTGTGGTGTTTTTACTACAGCAAGACCATCTATGTACCTAAAAAATCAGTTCATTTATTTAAAAAGCTTAATTTCGTTGTTTGACATTTTCCCAAAAAATATATCCCTTTGAGGCCAAAATAGCTATTTTATACCTTAGTCATATACTGCATGTAATAAATATTTTAGAAGGTTTTAAATGTATGTAACCTATCTGTTTCATTAGGAAATAGACCAAATTCAAAAACCATATCCTGACAAACGTCTTAATATAACATACACGCGAGTGGCTTGTATCTTAAACACACTAAAATTGTCCCAACAGTCACGGTTTGATGGTGTATCTTTACTATGGCACACTGCTTAACAACAGTGGTAGATTTCTATTTATCTCTATCACAACTTTTTCCTTAACCCACAAATAGATATATACATTTCAGGCTTTTACTGATGTACTGACCCAAATCAGCTGTACATGGCCCTGAATATGTGTCCCAACAGTCACGGTTTTTGTCCCAACAGTCACGGCCCCATAAACTGCATATAAATTTGACAAATTACTGGCTAGATTTAGCTCCAATAGGAATCTGTAAATGCTCAATGGTCCGGCCCTTCTGATTGGTTTCCAGGTTTTTTTTACTATGCTCATGTGCATGTTCAATAAATAGTTTACGAATGGCAATAAGACACTTTTGTTCATCTTGTTCGTAATATTTTATATATAATATATTATTATTTAATTATTCACAAATAAACCACTAATAACACATGTGTTTAACCAACTAATAAATCCCTAAAAACACACAATAATCTGTAATGTGATTTACCTCATAATCATTCATTAATTGTTGATTTACTTCTGTCATAGCTGCACAATCGTATTGATTCAATGAAACTTATAACTGTCATTGATTCAATGCAACAGAAAACTGTCTTGATTAAAATGTAAATGATGAAATAATTCAACAAAATGATGTTAACTGACATCTTTGAAATTAATCTTTAACAAACTGACGTTAACTACAAACTTTAAGTAGCGTATGTGGTAGTAAATAATGCTGTCAGGCGCTTTACTCCTTCTGAAATCATGTCAGAAGAGCATTTGAATAACTTCGATTTTTTTTAAACCTCTTTCATCATCCAGGCGCTTGATATAAAACTTTCAACCGAATGAAAGCGTCGCCTTGACACGACAATAATTCCAAAGAGAAAATACCGAAAATTAGCATTTAACCATATTCAATTGAGGTTCTTGTATTGTATATGCATCAAATTTAAAGTATTTGCGTAAGTCAAAATGCGTTCGTTTTAAATTATATGCATCATATTCTATTTCTTTGCGTTTTTAAACATTTTAATTGGGTGAAAAACGCAGATACGCTGCTTATCTGGGGCACTGATGTACATGTACCATTTGTCCATTGTCATGATATTATGATACGTAATAATAATTATGTGCTTTGTTAACATTAAATGAAATATAATCTATTCAAAAATAAATATTTTCATTTGATTTCCAGTTTTCGCAAGCCGAAAAACTGAAACTGGTTGGCTCAAAGAAATTGGTTTACAGTCAACTCATACCTAAATCAACTTGTACCATGGTCAACTAATACCCATTTTGGTCAACTCGTTTGCCGCAGACATGGGAAAGACCATAACAATTTACAGGCCAGACTGGCCTGCGAGGAAAACAAATTTACAGGCCAGGTGTAAATTTCACAGTCCTTAATTAAGTGTTTTACCCAGGAGGGCATAGAGGCATGGCAATGTAAATTCAAAACAGGATTTAAAAGAATGGTTATATTTTTTTGGTTGATTCAAGATAGGGCAAAAAATAGCGTTAAAAGCCCGATTTGGGGAAATAAATTAATCCTGTTAGTTTCACTTCGGGAAAACAATATTTACACCTATAAACATACCGGTGTATATTTGAGTGTTATTAAGGTATTTAACTAACATTAATTAATATGTTTACCTTTCAATATCTTCAATTCCACTAACATGCCTTTACAGTTAACTGTATAGAGTGACAAGCAAAATTAAAGCAGATGAATCTGATCAGACACAGATCCACTAACATATAAATCAAACCATGTTTGTCTTTTTTTTCCTAGCATGCATTGTGTCAGATGATATACAGTGATTTGAGCCAGACAATGGATTCTTTATTCTCTCTGTGGGTTTAGAAAGACAATTTTAGCCTTTCTTATATTGATGAAATAAAAATTACTGTGTTTCTCAGAACAGAGAAATGAAGGAGTTCTTAAAGCACATTAGCGCTCAGTGGACGTTTATTAAACAAGAGCACCGTCGAGCGGATGCCAACGCTTGGCTGTGGGTGCTTGGCTTTGTTATTTTGACCTTTGACCTTGAAGGTCATCATTGACCTTGACCTTTTCACCACTAAAAATGTGCAGGTCGATGAGATACACATGAAAATAAAAAAAGTTTTTTCACCTTTGACCTTGAAGGATGACCATGACCTTGACCTTTCACCACTCAAAATGTGCAGCTCCATGAGATACACATGCATGCCAAATATCAAGTTGCTATCTTCAATATTGCAAAAGTTATTGCCAATGTTAAGGTTTTCGGACGACGACTACTACGACGACTACTACGACGACTACTACGACGACGCGGAAGACGAGAGGGCTATGACATTACCTTGGGTTTTCTTCGAAAACAGCAGATACATAAGATTGTTCGGTAAATCAAATTTTCAAGTTTAGTTGGCCTAGTGCCTATTGCAAATGTTTTCTTCAAAAACAGCCGAGCTAATAAAATCTTTCAATAGTTTGGTAAATCAAATTTTCAAGTTTATTTGGCCTAATGCCTATTGCAAATGAGCAATCTCCCTTTCCGGTGATATGTCTCTATACAAGGATAAGTGTGTAGTGGATGTTATTACGGGTGTGTATTCAAATATCGGCTTTGCATTGTTAAACACGCTGTAAATAAACAATTTTGACACTGATTAAATGGAAATTACGTAAATCTTTGAAGGTAATCGTTTATTGCCTCATTTTTTTGCATTAATTCAGAAATTCTTTAACTCGTTTCCTGAAACGGTCGATACACGGTAACCGGAAGATAAATGGGGCCGCCAGATAAATGGTAATCAATCAACTCTTACCGTACAATTCCGACCGAAAGCCGCGAAAATGGCCTCATTTTCATTGTCGGACAATAATTGAGATCTCTCATTCGCTTTCTGTTGTCTAGTTGACATTTCGTTTGCCTTATTATTACTAAATAAGTGAAAATTCACAAAGATTTACCAATATTTACAATCTCTTCCTGGTTAATGGGATATCCGGCGAATCGTGCAAAACTTAAAAATATAGGTTCATTAAGAAATGTAAGAATTTTAATTAAAACAGCAAATAATTAATATTGAATAAAGCCGGATAACAAATGGAAAAAAATGTCTTTGTTTATGTACATATATTTCATTGAATGACAATAAAAAATAATTCGTAATATCACATGCGCATTAATATATTGTCATTTTGTCAACAGCTGATCGGAAATAGATCCACAGCAGTTCTGCATGACTTCACCAGTGGGTCGACATGTCTGGTAAATCGAAGCTCCGCCCACCTAAGGCCAAATCACAAGCTGTAGACTTAGGGATTCATTGCCACTGTAGGCTGCATAGAAGTAGGACGTATTCATTAGTTTCATATTAAACATAAATAAATGGAAGTTTTATACTGTTGACATTCGGTGGACATTTTACTAATAAGCTTTAACTATGCTTTATTATTATTGAGATGAACAAAATTTAATTTTAAATTATTTAATGAAATAAATAAATGTATGAAAAGGGTGAGCAAGCCAATAACAGTCATTTGGACAAGTTTAACATTTAATAATAGTTTGTGTTTTTAAACGACTTCAAAAGCCTACCTTAGGTAGGTGGAAATGAAAGGGGCTATACCAGTGACAGTAGCAAGCATGGATATGATGCTCCAGGACGAGTTGATGCTTGGCAGGAAGTCACCGAATGGACCGTTGATTGTACACGGGCACCGCCACAACCTCAAGAACAGATTTGAGCTCATACGAACCCTTGGCGAAGGCACGTATGGAAAAGTAAAGCTAGCTGTCGAGCGATCAACATGTGAACAGGTTAGTATCACTTATTATTCGCTGGAAGTTAATATGTTAATTTTCATTTATCATTACATGCCGCAAATAATTGACATGATCACATATATTTATATTAGCTCGATTCCATCAAAGCCCTTGTCCAATATAGACACTTAAGAATCTGTTTCTTGGGAAGAACCAGTACTTGGTATCTTCAAATGCTGCCCAAGTCGGGATCAAACTCTGGACCTTCAGATCGCAAGCCAGAAACCATAATCTATGTCGCTATTGGGGTGTGTAATGTTGGTTGAGCTGGTAAAAAAATCCTGTATGTTAGATACATCTTGTTAATTTGCCATGTGACAGAGCGTAATTGTTCACAAATTTGAACCCATATAATTTAATGTAATTTCTATTTCATCATGAGCCACCCTGCCCCCTAACACACCCACCATGCTATATTGAAAATATTCCCAATGAATAATATAATTGCGCACAAAAAAATGCTCTTTAACAAAAGAGCATCCTATCATTTTAACAAAACGTCAAAAAAGCACCCTGCCCTTTTCAAATCCTAGCAGGATTATGGCTTTGTTAATGCATAAATAAAAATAATTTCACTGAACTGCTATATTTGCTGCCACCAAGTGAACCCAATCAAGAATACATTTATAGTTTTGGCAGAGTTGTAAATAGTTAGTGTTAAAATATAATATACATGTTTCTGTAGGGTGTAAATTTAACAATAAACATAATCTCACCTACTTTTGTCAAGACACGCAGATTTTCGAGCGTTTTTGTTTTTTCAAAGCTTAGTATAAACCAAATCTGTCTGAAAGTGCCGAAGCAACGCTTCCTGTCCCTCGCAACTTTGAGTTGAACAGTGAATCACTGTAAGGGTGAAATAAACACAAACACATAGAAATTACTCTTAAATAATTATTTTTATTTATACACTAACATATTTCCATCTACATAATCATTTTATAAAAAGAAATGAAGTAAAAACAAATAATTATTTGTTCCCCCATTTTTAAAGACAAGACGCTTGAAAATCATTGACCAGAGTCTTTGAGATCCCTAAAATTTTCACTTGAATGTAACACCCTGAAATTGATAATTAATTTGATAAACCTTGAAATTGATAAGTAATTTGATAAACGCTGAATTGATAATTAATTTGATAAAAAAAAATTACGTTATTATAGCAACATTATATCAATCTTTATCATATATCCTGTAAAGATATGCCTGGTATGCAGTCATGTGATGTTTATTAAAGCTGGCCTATGATATTATATCATCGTTATATCATTGTTTATCCCTTGGGATCTACGGCTTATCACTGCTGTATTGTAAAAGGTAATGAAAAAATTCCTTTAGCTTTAAATGGAGTTATATGGTATAAAGGCTGTCATTTCATCTCATGAAAAATGAAATAAATTACTCTTAATTTGATTTACTTGAAATATGATAATCAGCCTTAAAAGTAACAGCAAATGCATGCCATTGATCTGTCTTCTGTCAAACTGGTGGCGTTGCAGATTTGATTAATTCTCACATTTCATACAGTGTATGGAATTTCAATTAAAACGATCATCATTGTCAACCTCAAAACTTACTGTATGGGTCTGATGTCTTGACCTATGTATAAACTTTTAACAAAATATACCCCCTGTGAACTTGTATCCATACTAGACCAGTACTACCAGTACATAATGGTTTACGACTGTATGTGGTCACACGGGGCCTAGGCAGACACGTGAACCAGTAACTGTTATACTACTGAATTTGTAGTGGCCATTTAAATGTTATGTACTTGCATACTTAGTGTCTTAATAGTGAATTATATTTTTTTGCATCTTTTTTCTTGCCATGTTGTATGTTAGTGCATGAACAGTGAATGTATGCCATTTGAAAAAATATTCAAATTAAGATTCTCTTATGAATTTGTTGTTCATACAATGAAAAATTTAAATAACGAGCTGTAACAAGATGTTAAAAAGGTTCTAATCTTACACAGGGTAACCTTGAGTTGCATGGTTTTTGCTTGTGAATTCTTGCCACAATAGGTCAATGGTCAATAGCTAATTATTGCAGCCACCCAATGATTGGTCAATAATGCACCCTACAGCTCTATCCAAATCGTAAAGAACAAAACTTAGATAATGGGGCCACAAATCAATAATAACAACTGCTACATCTGCATGTAACCTCTATGGAATGCAAAAATCATGTTGGACAAGTTATTCAGACTATAGTTTGTTTCAAAGGTTTTGTTCTGACTTGTTAATTATCATTTCTGATACAGTGCGCAGACAGACAGACTAGATGAATGGCTATGGCCTAGATACAAATCTGTCATTTATATTTTATGGCAATTAAATGCAGATTGTCATCAGCCTATCACACAATCTTAATTGCTCATTATTATACATTATTGTTAGGAAATAAACTGCAGACTGAACAGTTTAAATACATGTTTACAGCATACAATTCCTTTTATTATATTTTTTTGTGTTTTAAATTAACATAATTAAGCAGTTTGTGTCCAATTTCAAATTGAGTTACTTATTATATGCATACTTTTCAGAAAAAATACAGAGGATTTAAAATGAATTAATGTAAATGTTTTACTTCTGATGCACTGTATTTCATTTCTGAGAAGTGACTGTATCCTGCACTTTTAATTTAAACTGATGTTGATAATTGTACACGCTCTGATGGGTTGAACTCATGGTTTATTTCTAATTCAAATGAGATCTTGTATTTTGTAAGTTTTTATTCCATTATATTTTTGTTAGCAAGTCCGTTTAGGTAATCATACCACATTTTTTATTGTTTGGCAATAAGTCAAACATTTATGTTTTTATAAGAATTGCCCGCTTATCAAAAGTATTAAGATAAAGACAAAAATCTCTTTGGTAGATATATCTTATCAGTATATCATATACCTTTTAGATTTAAGCTTAAGTGTTTCCGTATTCTCTTTAATTTGTTGTTACTGGTGTCAAAAAGAACAGGTCTTTTTAAATGCAATTTGAAATCACACCTTGCAGTGGCATAAATAATTGATTAAATACCTGAGACATACAAGTGTGAAGTGCATTTTTAAAACCAACTTCTAAAAGAATGTATAATAGATGTGCAGGTGTTTTTTGTCT
This sequence comes from Dreissena rostriformis, assembly GCA_007657795.1. Classification (NCBI taxonomy): domain Eukaryota; kingdom Metazoa; phylum Mollusca; class Bivalvia; order Myida; family Dreissenidae; genus Dreissena; species Dreissena rostriformis. The sequence goes on along the minus strand of VMBQ01005518.1, from coordinate 52,807 downwards.
GACTGCAAATTAGTGAAAGTGTTTTTGTACTGAAAATAAAATCCACAAGAGTATTTTAACATAAATAGTTATAATTACAAATAATTTATTTAATTTGGAAAAATTTAATGATTGGTAAAAAAAAATTAAAAGTAAAAGAGCGCCAAAAATGTTTTTATTTTATTTTGAGGGCACCCTTAGTGGTAATTTTTGCATAATTTGTCATACTGGGACGTTCTAAATTGATGATTTTTGCGTTCATTATGCATCATAATTATGAAATACACTTGAGATCACTTGAAGCAATTCTGATTGCATCTTCGTTTGGTCCCTCTAAGTCTGAATACTCAAATAAAATCGTCCCAAAGTCAAGTGCATGCATGCTTTCGTTTCAGCTGAGTTAGTTAGGGGAGACCTTATTGAGACAGTTTATAATGGATCTAATTTATTTTAACTCTGACCAACTTACCTTTCTGTTAACATATCTGTTAAAATCAGCCCATTCCTGATGTAAGACTTAGTAATACTTAGACAGGGCCACGCAACCACATGTCTACTTTTGACGTGCAATATGTCTAACGTTATTGGTTGCAATAATAACTGTTGTCAAGGGACTCATTAATGAAATTAGTGTCCTGAGCTGTTAAATGTAGTTTCTGAAATTGATTTATTTACAGGTTTATACACCACTTAATGGCAATAATTATTAAAGACTGTTAATGTGTATGAATTAATTACTGGTATGGCTAGACTTATTTATGTAGCCATGGCCAAAAACGATATATGCCTCAGCACATGGATACATAAATATTAATACTGTTTTATTATGCAATAACTGCATCTATTTCTTATTTGTTTTTAATACTGTTGAAAAGCGTGACCGATTAGACAAAGGATAATAGTTGACATTTTGGCATGTCCCAATTTGCCTATTTTATATGTAAATCTTAAGACTTTTTCCTCATGAGTTTTATATTGGTGCGTTTTTTTTTAAAATCTTTATGATTGTTTGATATTTAATTGATACAAGAAAAACTGGAGCTTGAAGCCACAGTCATGATATTATGACTCCCAGTAAAATAATAAATTTGAATGGGTCATTCATCCCTATTTTTCGCTATTAAATAAATGAGCAGTTTGCTATTTGTAATTGTATGTACCAGTCAAAATCCTAATAAATTTCTCCCAAGCTCATTTAACAGTTTTATTTTTTATTCATATTCCTTAATGAAGACATTTTATTAGATTTTAACTATATGTAAATAGCTAACGGGTGTAAAATAACTTCATGCTTAAGTGTTAACATCTTTCACACAAGGGAGTGATATTAGCTCTTTAATACTTAAACACATAACAAATTGTTTGAAAAATCAATGATATCTAGCCGCAGACGAATTCCTAAGGCTCACTGATGCATGATGGGATTGTGTGGATATTGATTTTGATTGGTCCTTTAACTGGTACAGATGGTGAATTGTCACCAAGCCATGTTCTGTGTTTAAGACCGTGAAATCTCTTTGTCGTAAAAATGCGTTGGCCTTCATATTAATAACATAATTATTTTATTCTCTTTTGTCACTGGGTACTTCTGTCAGGGATGGCCATGTTAATGAGAAAATTACAATAAGTTTTTTCCCATGGGAAATCTAATAAACATTTGAAATGGTTTGTGATGCTATGAACATTATTTTATCATTAAAATGTTAATGAGTTAAAATAATATATGTCTACAAAATAATATGATTATTGCTTTTTTTTTGGCATTTCCATTCCATTTGATAAAGGATGAAATACCTTAAAGCATAAATAACTACATTTGTCATTTTTCAATCAATTACGGTGGTAATAAAACTTTCAATTACTTACTATCATAAATCTGATGAAATGATCATGAAAAGGTGAATCATGTTATGGTGTTAAAATGAGGATACATTGAGGTCATATGTATTTAAATATGCCATGACTGTTATATAGGCCCACGTTTTAGCTTGAAGGTAGACACAAAACAGATTGATTGTTCTGATTGGCTATTATTATCATGACAATTGTCAAACATTTCAGCCCCAAGTCATTTCATTAGTCATAACACTATCGTGCTGGTAGATTATTATACAGATGGTTAACCAGTAGCTGACCACAAAATTACATTTAAGTAACCAGTTATTCACTTTCGACAATTGGTCTTAAGATGTAATATTATTATTTAATAATCACTATTTAAGCTAATTCCCTCAGCTATTTAAAAAAGTTGGTCATTTTGACTTTCATAGGGCGGCTATTTTAGGTTTTATCAATCAGGTATTTTGTGGTGGGCATTAAATGGTAACATCACTTAATATTACATGCGGATTTAAGAGTTATTGGTTTAGAAGATTTAAGAGGAAAGGCAACAGTTATAAATCTGTAAAAATATATTTTCTTTTGTTTTGATTCTGCTTGGAAATAGTAAGTCATAATAAATTTAAATTTAGTTCAAAAGAATTCATGCAATAGTGGAAAACACGCATTGATTTTTCTCAACAACATTTGCAAGCAACTATATTAACCCTTTGAGCGCTGGAACCGGATTTTGAAGGCCTTTGCAAACAGTTTGGATCCAGATGAGACGCCACAGAACGTGGCGTCTCATCAGGATCCAAACTGTTTGCTATTCTGATAGTGGTCTTAGAAAAAAAAATCGAAGAAAATGCTAATTTTAGAAATTCAGCAGACGACATTTTAGCAGACGACAAATTTCCCAGCATGCAAAGGGTTAATCACAATACACGTAACCCTCAAATTAACTTGTAACAGTAATTGACACATATACAATATGTTTTAAAGAGATTAATTATCCCGATTATTTTTTTATACTGATCTTTGGCATGCAATGGTAATTGTAATTACAAGGACATTAAGTACTAGACGGTAAATCCCCCTTATGACGTCTATTGTTGTATATATAAATCAAATGTGGTATAATTTGGATGAAACTTGAAAGGTGCAGATATCTTAAGTGATAATTTACATTCCAATCAAAGATAATTTTACACCATGTGCCCAATGTTTTACATTCCTGAGATTGTTTAATCCAGCTATTTGAAAATCGTATTAAGGGCAATTTAATCAAAATTGAATATCAATTCGAATCGCAAGTTAATATCTCTAGTATTAATAAAGAAATTTTTCATTAGAAGAATTTCTCAAATCAACACAGTGAGCTATTGTGGAAGATAAATCCTTTGAAATACATTAAAATATTTGAGGTAAAAAATCTTAAGACTATCTTATCCAATGTTTAACATCCTTGAGCAAATATCTGGGCGTTGTATCCTTTAATTATCGCCGTGTGTACAAAGTTATTTATAACTGTTTTGCATAATGTGTAATTGGAAAGGTATTTCTCCCCCCATATATTTTTTTGTGAAAGTTCTTTTGATTTGTTGAGGTTAGATGAAACGCTAATGGAAAAAGATAAATCATTTTCATTCTGTTTATTTTGAGATTTTTTAGCAAATTGATTAATGATAGGGTATAAATAGCGAATGGGGTTTTATGTGGGCACATTTTATTTCTCATGATTCATGTAGGCAATATAAAATTAGGTAAGAATAATAAGCGCATTGATATGGTTAATACTTTATGTGGTCAAATATTTCTTTTATGTAATTGTGATTGTGCTAAGGCAGTTATATGTATTCAAGAAATGTGATACCTCTTTTTTGTTAACCATTCTAAATATCAAATAAGGAATTTACTTCAATGCATTAGAAATATCATTATCATCATCAATGTCAACATCAGTTATATCATCATGTTTAGTCAATTTCTTGTTTTTATACTCTTTATGTCTTATTATGTCTTCATAATCCCACCCTGCTTACCTAGTTGTTTCACTGTTAATAGTGATCATAAACAGTTTAGGTAATGAAATCCAATAGTTGAAGGCATGTAAGTCAGTATAAAGGTTATTGTTAATTTCAACGAGGTGGTAAACAAACTTTCTTTCATATGTAACTCGGTAACTCCTTATGTCATGATTCTTTTTAGCCGGCGAATGAATCATGTAAACATGTATAAGTGTTGTGTCTCATGGGGGTATACCCCCTCCATGTATTGTTTGTTTACCCATATCATAGACCAGTCTGCAAAATTAACCCATCGCCTGATCGCCAATGCGATAAAATCTCAGCTCTGGCGATGTAAAAATTGTCTATCGATCGCCTGAATTGCGATGAGAAAAAAAAAATAAACCGACAAATAATCAATTTACGAAAATTCGTTCGAGTGCGTGATCATTTTATAACGAAATAAATATGGTTGGCATTCCGGAAATTTGCGCTCGGTACCGATTTTGCCCGAAATTTTATTTATTCATTTTTGATTGGTTAGCGGATGGCACGGACATGAACTGCAAGTTACGAAACTTCTCCGCTACTTTCGGAAATCTTACAAATGGCCGAAATCTTTAAATATTTCAAGTGATCTATTTAGCAAAGTAAAGCAGTGCAAAAGCATATAGTAAAGCAATATGTTAACCAAATTATATATTGATTACGTATTTTCTTAATTGGTAGCTGGTTTTTATTGTCTGCAGTCAAACGATATGCACATTTTATTTCATGTGCAAAACACATACATTTTTCGGACTGTCGTTTTCGGATAAAGTAATTGTCGTCGCTTATAATTTCCTTTTTGACGTTCTTTAAAAAAAAAAAAATAGAATGACGAACATGCATGCGGTGATAAGGTCGGTCTGTTTTATACTATTTCGCATTGTATTCATCAGAAATAGAAACTTGAAAGACTATTGAAAAGTTTAATTAGTTAGGGGGGAGCTCTGCCCTTTATCCCTGTTGGGGACCTGCGGCCCCAGACCCCCGACAAAATTTTCCGGATTTCAAATAAAGGACCATTTACACCCCTGTCAAACCTCACACGGCTATTATGTTCCCTGGTAAATAGGCAATACCAAAATCAACAGACTCATCTGTTTTGGCAAAACGCAGGGAATATTAAGGGTAAACAAAGTTATGAGCTTGTATTTTCTAATACTCTCGAATTGTTTTAATATGACTGACAATTTATATCATTTATGCATATATCTCGATAATCCAAATAATTGAAAAGGCAGTTGATGTGACAATGGATATGGCCGTGGATCATGATGCTGACAATTATTATGCTGACTCAGATAAAAACTTTGAAAACAATTAAAATAACATAATTCTGTGTAGAATTCTCAGAACTCTTGTAAATAAGCCACACATCAAGAATGGAATAAAAGTCTTAACACTACTGATTTGTTTACAACTCAAACCCTTAATTGCAATACATGTATACAGACTCTTGACGTCCTTTCATGATAATATCAGTGGAAAAAAATTGGCTATGAAAAATTGCCTCTGGCTATGAAATGTTGAAAGTTTCATAGCCACATTGGCTATGAAGACGAAAATGTTAGTTTTGCAGACTGATAGACTATTGTTTAAGTTGTTCTTCAAATAACACTATAATTTAATAAGTTAATCTTTCATTACATCATTGACATGCTTTGCATGGATACTGTCCATTTGTCTGGGGCTATTTGTTGATATTGAGTTTCAGGTTCATAGTTGTAAATCAGAAATGAGCAATATTTGTAACTGTTGTCATTGGAAACATGCGTACAACATTCCAGTTTTTAGACGATTATTTATAGATTATTCACATAGAATCAAAGCTTAGTATATCCAATAAAACAAGTGCATGAAAATCTCTGCATATAACCTTATGAGCTTGACATTTTAAAATGTACGCTATGAATGTCTTAACATACTTAAGTATGGTTTCCATGGCAGTTTTCTTGTTGTTGAGTAGATTTTTGTTTGATGACAAAATCTTTACATAAATCAGCAGCTCACAGTCTTCAGACTTGTAGCTCAGGTATTCACCAAACTGTTTTGTAGTTATTAAAAGACTCAGTTACATTGCATAATTATCTTTATTTGTTGGTCTGGGTAAATGTAAATTGTCTTAATTGTTTTGTTCTGGGTCAATGTAAATTGTTATGAACTGTATTAGGACCCCAGTGACCTGGGCATGTAGCCAAATATTTGCACTATTTTAAGCAATGTTCATTTTCAAAGAAAAGTACACCTGAACGACTCATGTCGACTTTACATAATTGTTGTCTTCTAGAGACTTCCAATTGCTTTTTTGAGAAACCTGTAATAATTCATTATTATATTGATTGCTATATAAAAAACGACTGATAATTGCATCGATTACTCAACGTTTGTCAACTTTTTATGGCACATTTTCAAATGTACAATCTGCGGTTTTGATTTTTTTGTCTCCGTAATTCTGTAGAACCTTGCAGTAAGGAAAATTATCCCTAATAATGACTTCTTAAGACAGGTGTTCTTTAACTATTGCAGCTTTTGATCTTCAACACCTGGTTATGGGGAAATTAATGTCTGTAATATGGAAGAGTCATTCTTCTGATTGTTAGCAACGGGAAATTGGCAATCAGTTCTCCAAATTGGTCTAAAGTGTGCCATGCTTTTGAAGAAAATTAAATTTAATAGAGCTGACATGCTGTAACCTTGTCCCAGATATGGTTCGAAGCGTGTCCTAGCTACAACCTACGTACATTCACTGCTTAGTTATATTATGAATATTTTGAAAATTCAAGTAATAACTACTACCGAGTGAGTGTTGTTCCGTATGAGATTTCAATGTTTAAAAGTGCTTATCAATTAATGTGTTATTTTATCCATCTTTTCTTCCCTTTCAACTTTTCTGACAAATTTGTATTACCATGATTCTTGGTTATTAATTATTGAATGCAATCATTTCTGTAAATGCATGACTTATTCTTGTATTTTATTTCATTGTTTGATGCCTTTGACTGTCCCAGCAATATTATGCATTTTAAATGTTATACTCGTTGGAAATTCAGTGACACCAGACTGACGGCAAACGGCAAAAGTTAGGGAGATAAATATCTTTGTTAGTGAAATTACTTTGTTCATAGCATGTCACCTTTTTTTAATTAATACTTTGTTCTTCCCCAAATGTATCTGGTAACAATATTGGCCTTTGCCGCAAGTATAACTTTTCTGCTTGTGTCATAGGGAACAATGATTCAAACGAATCTAATTGTTCAAGCCGTTTTCAATTAACCCCTTTTGAAGTGTTGAACTATCCTCAATAATTACAAGTTGCCCTTTATGTTTTCTTACTTTCAACACAGTATGAAAGGGCAAGTGAATAATAGTATTTTAGAGGTGTCAACATTTTGATGGTTATCACAGTATTTGAGTTTTTTTGACAGGTCAAAAATACTTTTTCTTTCAAAAACGGTTCCTCTGTGTTGACTTTTGACAACAGTAATTTGTCAAATGGATGAAAAAAAAGCTAAAGAATTAACATATTTTCGTTCATTAATAAGAAAAAACACATTAGGTAAAATGCATTAATTACTGGTATATACAGGGCATTCAGTAAGAAATTGAATAATTATATAAATATATCATTTTGAGGGATGAGTAGAAAACATAGTGAACAAATCTCTATCAGATACATTATAAGTTTCACAACCATCCCATTGATACCAAAGATAAGGAAAAACAATGAAATAATTTAAAAATTCTGTATCTAGCATTATTGACACAATACGTTTACTGAATGAAATCAGGGAACAAAAACCTGTGAAAAACCAAATTTATCTCAATGATACTTATTTTTCACAACTTTGCATAATATTAATCTTCAATTTTGTTTGCAGGTTGCCATCAAATACATCCGGAAGTCGAAGATCAGGGATGAGCACGACTTGAACAGAATTCGACGGGAGATCAAAATTATGTCCAACGTCGAGCACCCAAATGTGGTCAACATCAAAGAAGGTAAGGCTGCTAGTCAGATTTTGTCCAGTTGCAGATACATTGTTGTAGGAAAATATTTCTGGATTTGATTGTGTTTTTTTGCTTATATGGACGAGAAAAGAAAGCTGAGAGAGTCAATTTTAACAGTTGACAATCATACAGATTGAATCTCTCTTGAAATAAAACTTCTTTTTATTTGATTATTTAAATGCCATTGTTTTTAGTGAAAACATCTCGATAAGTTAAGCAGGTAGAAGTTGAAAGCAATAACAACATAAGCCTTCTATGATAAAACTAATGTACAGCCTTTTACCATTACTTATTTCTCTTTCCATATTTTAGCGTTGTTTTATGAATGCAATTCACTTAAAAAATGTATTCTAACATTCCTCATTTATTTATTTTTATTCACTGATGATGTATTACATCCTGAATAACGTGACTATCAAGTTTTTTTTATTAATGACGCCAATGTTGTAGCTATTTTATGTAATTTTCTCATGCCTTGGGAACAAAAACACCTAATGAGTATTGTGTTACCTGAAGTTTTATTGTTGCGGAATTTTAAGTGAGCTCATGAATGAAGTTGTTGTTGTAATTATTTAAAATTCCCATCAAATTGTAACAGGAGCTAGATAAATAGTTTTATCCAGTTTTAATTGTGAAAATGAGATGTTGGTTCAAGAGCGTTTGATACAAGTATGACATCATGACTTAAATTGTTCTCGGGTCTCTAAACTTGAGCTTGTTTGTCCATTCACACGAGGATCGCTGTAGTTTTAACCCTTTGGGCGCTGGAACCGAATTTTAAAGGCCTTTGCAAACAGTTTGGATCCAGATGAGACGCCACAGAACGTGGCGTCTCATCAGGATCCAAACTGTTTGCTATTCTGATAGTTTTCTTTGAAAAAAATCGAAGAAAATGCTAATTTTAGAAATTCAGCAGACAACATTTTAGCAGACGACAAATATCCCAGCATGCAAAGGGTTATAGTAGTAAGCTTGTTTGTGTTGAGAATGAGACTGTTTACAGGGAAGACCAGTTGACAGGGATCAAGTTGTCTATATAGTTTGTTCCTTGGGAAGATCCATTACTCAAGAGAGAGATCTGTGAAGAGTTTTGTTTCCGGGAAAGAACTGGTACTTTCAAAAGAGACCTTTCTAAAACTCTTTGATCAAGGAACAACCTTTAGTTCTCCATATGGCTCTTAGACATCATATCATCAAGGCTATATTTGGATAGTTACCGTTATGAGGAAATTATTTTTTATTTTTGTTAAATCAGTTTGACATAATTAAAAGTTTGTAACTTGAGTAGTAATTGACCCAGAAGTTTCTTTGCATTACTTCTAGAATGCAAAAAGGCAATTAATCAAGCTCAAATTTAAGCAAGTATATTGTGTGGAATAATCAAATAGTTTAGGAATATTGAATAAAAATGTTCTGAATAAAACAAATATGTGCTTTCAGCACACAATGTTCTATCTGAAAATCTAAGTGCTTTCCCCGATGACTATTTGCACAGAAATATCGAGGAAGTTATATTCCTTCATTTCTTTCCTTTAATTAAAGCAACCACAGAGTAAAAGCATTGTGCAAAAAATTGTGTTTGAACAAAATCTAGACAGACAGTGCAAATGTTGACAAGTTGTATTTACATTTTACTGTTTAAATAGGAGACACAGGTCTCGGGTTTGTTTTTGTAGGTGTTTGTGTGTTTGCTGAAATGAAAAAATTCTTTATTTTGCAATAGTCGTTTTAAAAATATTCTCTCAGTCAGAGCTGAATGCTTGATATTTTTGATAATGTTTGACATTGGTATTGAAATAGTGCATACTTTTGTAGTCGAGGTAAAATGTCTATAAAATATTACCTACTGTATCTACATGTATAAAAAATTAAGGCCATTACTCCATACATACGTGATGTAGTGTTTCAGTATGTCGAAACTTAACATTAAAAACAAAATGAAACAAAGACCTGACATAAGCCTCCACCCCACCACCCTGTAACCCACAAATCCTCCCCCCCCCTCTAAGAAGTAGCGCTTTCTGACAAAACTCATTGCTTAGGGTTTATAAGATAATCCATCGAAATCAATGTTGGTGTCAGAAACCTTCTGACTTTCTGAACAGTGGAAAAAGTCAGGTTTTGTGTTAAATCCTTTAATCATATGGTTCTGTTAAAACCGACGCTTACATATTTATTACCATCAGTTATTTGGTTTTTCTTTGTTCATTCTCTGCTAAACGCAGCAGTCAAAATCTTATTAGATTAATTACAAAAATGTCACATCGTTGAACAACAAATTCTGTGAAAGTTTTCCATTCATTGGGAGATTTATTAAGATTATCAAAGGAAACTCATGTTGCGATTCGTACTTTCAAGCTATCGACTTTTCTTTATATGTCCATTGATGTTGTCAACTATGGCAATTCAAAATTGTCACAAATATTCATTATTTCTGACTTTGTTTCTGACTGTGTTCCTAATCTTACTTGCGTTGCGCTCCCGATTTTCATCTCGAGGGTATTGTAACCAGGATTAAGGTATTTTCGGCAGTAATGTTTGGATTTATTAGAACATCTTATCGGAAGCTCAGCTATCCTTGTTTAATTAAGAAGTGGTATTATCCTTGTTGAAAAGATCTTTTTCTAAACAGTTTCATACACAGCATTGCAATTATTTGGGCAAATTATCATAATCTATCATAATTTAAAATACTGGCTTTTTGTCAGTTCTGGTTTAAACTTAATATATTATGGATTTTATGTCAGATAAATGTTTTTTGAAACTAATAAAGTAAACAAACATTGATTGTTTAAAAAAAACATTTAGAATTGTATTGACTTTTATACCAATTGTGACTGATTGTTTTATTGGACAGAGCCAACTTAAGGACAAACATGTCAGTTATTTACTGGTATTGCATTCAATGTATTTATATGAAAACATGTCAAGAATAATAAGCAAATAGTTATATGATTTCATGTATTGATAGGCAGTATTTAATACTATTTATTGAAAATAGAATTGTATTTTTGGTACCAAAATTGAGATATGTGTTTTTGACAGTCATCATATGGTTGATGTGTCAGTGATAAGAGTGGCATGGGGGTAAATTACTTCTGATTCATTCTGATTATATAGAAAATGAATGGAGTAAAACCAACATATACAAAGCCAAGAACCTAAAAAATCTACTGTTCAGAGAATAGACTCAATAACTTAATTGTAACCAAGGTTGGAATTCATGAAATATGTTAACTATGTTTTGATTTTTTGAAGATTGATGATAAAAAAAGTATTATTTTTTTAAATCTTCCTAAGATCTTAATTTCCGCAAACAAGCAGACAGTGGTTGTTTATTTTGCATTAATTCTATCTCTACACTCTCTGACTGAGGGGCTGTACATAATTGGCTTAGTGGTAAAACCTGCATTCCATAACTATGCAATTGGTCATAATATGACAAATAACCAGTAGTCATTTGGGATTAGTGGTATCCCATAATCCACTGCTGACCCTCAGGTGTACCCTGGAGCTGTTCAATCTTTTTGCCACAAATTAAAGCCATCTGCATGGTCAGTGGTTGATAAACCACAGTTGTGGTCACCCATAATCCTTCACTGACCGATGACCGTCTCCTCAAAGACTTTTACTGTCACATAAAGCAACCATAAGATGGTCAGTTGTCAATATCTACACTTAATGAATTTGACCAGTGTCTAGATGAGGATTAAAGGTGACCACTGACCACAACTGGCTGCATGACTGTCCAACGCAGGAAACATTTATGTCCTTAATGTCCTCCTTGTCCACTACAAAGCAACCCAGGTGACCAAGGTGCAGCCAGTCCTTATCTATTGCTCGTCATTGGCTGCTATGGCGTCACATCCTGCTTCATGCGTGCCGTCTGCTTATTTGTTTAATTAGCCTGACACCAGTGTTCTTAAGTGAGATATATTTATTTGCCAATGTTTTTGCTGTAAATCTTTTATCAAATATGCCCTCATTGACTGTTTGTTGATTGAGGCTCAAATAGTTATGGGAAGGATAATAAATACGCAAGAATCAACTTATCTTTGACATGGAATGGACAGATTGAATTGCATGAAGACAACAGCAAATACTTGGAAGTTGACAGAACCAGACCTTTTGCAATATTTTAAGATAAGATTTCTGCTCCAATGACATTTGTTTTTATGCAAATAATGTATTGGATCCATTAATTCTCTTTCCAATTATTGGCATTTAGGGATCATTTGGCATGTTAGTGGTGGTTCATTTCCTGCCATTAATGATATTTGGCTTTCAATAATCACTGGCCTGAACTTCCAGTTTTACTTTGGGTCGCAATAATTGCTTGCTAGCACTTCCTTTCTGAGACTGCCATACAAATTGGAAACGTGGCTATGATGGTTTGCATTAGTCGATAAGTCTAAAATCTCTGAAAGCAGCGTTTTAAAACATTTAGTTAATTTGTGGCAGGCATGAAGGAAGCTGACTGAAAACAATATTTTTGTTTTTTATTCTTGTTTTTTTTTAAGTGAGTCATGGAAGTATGAAAGAGTGCTGTAAAACTTTTTGGCAACACCGTGAACAAATTACAAAGAAAATCAAACTTAATACATTGACAAAACTGAGGGTAACGCCTCAGTTCCCATTGTATAGTCATAATCCTTGTTTAAATATAGTATCTGTTTATGTAATTTGCTATTCATCCAAGACCTTGACAAAAGTGTTTTGATCCAAATAATTCTGTTCAGTAAATAGCTTGTCATAAATTTAGTACAAACAGATTCCTTGTAAACTGCTTTGTAATAGATTACTTAATCAAAAATATTTGTGTTGCGAAAGCTGAGATTTTCCGTGAACCTATGGTAAAGGACTAATGGCAGCTGTGTTTAAAGTGTTATTGTCATCAACTGATGGCGTAGAATGATATTAGTAGAATGATATATAGTGTATGATAACCTTTAGTTTAGATTTAATAAGAAAACTTAATAAAATTTAAAGTTGGTATAATTAAAGCGAGATAAAATCTTGAAGCATTGTTTTTCTAGTTATATATCTATGAAATAAATATCTGAAGATATAGCAGAATTTGAAGGTTATGAAAGCACATTTCTTTATCAAGAGTTTGCTAATTTAATGCATTTGTAATATTTTTAACCTTTCGTCTAAATTAAGCATACATGCATATGACATTCTGTTTAATAATAATTGGTCCAAAATTGATCAAACATTAAGGTTCCGAACATGGTTGTTTATTAAAATCTTCAAACAAAAACCTACTGTTCATACAGAGTGACTTTGCAAAATGTTAATGGCATGAACAATTTTCATTAAAAAGACGTTGCACAAATGCTAATTATTTGCATTGAAAGAGATATAATCAGCTACCCCCCTTAAAGCGCAATAATTGATGTGCACGTTTCAATGGGGCTTTCTTTTTGCTCAATTGTATGCATTGCTGATTTGAAAAGATTATGCAGATAAAGTCTGAAAAGCGGGGGGATACTTTCTGTAATACTGATAATGGATCTTTTTAATAATGTCCACATAAACTGTAATTTTTAACTTCCATGTTTTAAATTATGCATTTTTATATTATGCAATATGTTTTAGATTATTATGACAGGTTTGACATGGTGACAAATTACAAACTGATCCATTTAAAAACATTATTGGCATCTGATTTAAAAAAAGATACAAGTAACACATTTTCTATTGAGTATGAAATGCTACGTACCATTGCAAAAAATAAACACTATACCAAGAGGGCTTTAGGATTTTACTTCTTGTACAATTTAAAAAAAATTCAAACATTATTGGCTCCTGATTTCAAAACAGATACAAGTAACACACTTTCTATTGAGTATGAAATGCTACCATTGCAACAAATAAACATTCTATACCAAGAGCCCTATTAGGATTTTACTCCTTGTAAATGGGCAGTCGGTTTTATCTACCTGTAACAAGATAATTATGACACCTGAAGTTTATTAATTAAATCACGAGATGTATATACAGATATATTTTGTTGGCCTCCTCTGTTTGCAAGAACATAAAGTTGCAGCATCAGACCTCATAGCAAATCATTTATCATAGAATCTATTTGCGGCAGTAAATATCCTGTATCTATGCCAACAAGTGTCACATGATCACGATTTCCGCAGACTATCACGTATCTATTCCAGCTAAAACCATGTTCAGAATGGCAGACTTGATAATAATGTGGCAGACTTGATAATAATGCATGTCAGTTGCAAGGCGCCAAGTGTATCAAGACATTTGATATACCAGTAAATAGTCATGATGCAAGATTGGTAATGTGAGCCTAGCTGCTTCATTGCAGTGCATTCAGATATTTCTAGGGTTAAACCGGTGCATAGTCAGGAATTACTCCAAGACCTTTATGTAGATAATGTTAATGTAGTATTAAACCTTAAGTTTTGGTCTAGGCAAAATAAGATGTGAAAAAATTATTACACTTTCTGTCTTAACTGGATTTTAGTCAAGAAGAGTCTTCCTTTAAACGAAAAANGTTTCCTTTAGGCTTTGAGTGCTGGAACCGGATTTTGAAGGTTTTTGCAAACAGTTTGGATCCAGATGAGACGCCACAGAACGTGGCGTCTCATCAGGATCCAAACTGTTTGCTATTCTGATAGTATTTTTTGGAAAAAAATCGAAGAAAATGCTAATTTTAGAAATTTAGCAGACAACATTTTAGCAGACGACAAATTTCCCAGCATGCAAAGGGTTAAACCCCCTTTTTACAGAGCGAGGCTCCTATGTAGTATCAAGCTTTCCTGACCACATGTTGTATACTGCCCACAGGTTTTGGTGTTACATGACAGGCCATTGATGATATCATCATTATTTGTCCACTGCATGGTTGCGAGGTTTATACGCTTGTCAAGTCAGACGGTCAACTAACAAACAATACACACAGCAAATAAACACATATTAGTCTCTTGGTTTTTTCTTTGTCTCTTTTTTTTTCTTTCTAAATGGACATTAATTCTCTGACAACATTACTTCAGGTCATGTTTTTGTAACAATGCAAGTTTCAACAAAGCAAATATTGTGCGGAATAGAACATTACACACATTATATCATTAAAAGGACTTACAAACATTCATTATTCAATGATTGCAATTTCTTCCAACAATGTTTATTAATTGCACTGTTCAAACTGAGAAGAGAAAGGCAACAAAACAGTATTCACCAAAAGCAGCTAATTTTTTGTCAACACTGCAAGATTGGGTGTTGAAGGATAAATGGACAAGTCTGGCAGGTGGGGTTTTGTTCTTAAGCAGCCATGCAAGAATCTAAAAATAATGGGAGCCATTTATATTTTTTGGAACAGATGTCCTGTAACCTCTGATACAATCAGTGTTAGCGTCACATGGGTCACATGTGGCAGCGAATGATTTTAACTGTAACCAGTCAATACAATGAAATCTGTGTTGTGACTTCAGTGTGGAACGATTATTAGAAGATGGTCATGAAACTTGTAAAGAAGCTTTGTTAAGGCTATTGACATTCAAAGTAGGGGACCTTAGTAGATTTCAATTAAGATTTTAGGGTAGTTTCTGATTATTAGAGAGGTTTTTAGATGTTGTAAACAAATGGTTTCATGGCGCAATTAAAGCTACGTTAAGTAGAGATTATGTTAAAAGATTCCATCTTGTTAAATATGGCATTATTGACTGTTGACTCAACTGAATAAAGTTTTTTTGACATTGTACCATCGATTGCTTTATTGCTTGTCACTAAATATTATAGGATGTTGCATAGCAACAGGATTGAAAGTGGATTTCAAATAAAAATCATTAATTCCAACCTTTTCAGCATATACTGTTAGGTACAGTTTCCTTGTTTTAAATTGAATGTTTATTAAAGTAGTCATCTATTTGAATCTTCTAAAAAACTTATTCAAACAGCTTTGTACAGTTTAAAAAGGTTTGTTTTTAACTTTTTCCACTGAGTGAACTTGTGAAAAGTTATGAGGTATATATATAGTGATAAACAAACAACAGAAACTTTGCTTACTACAGCATCGTCTTACAAAACAAATATGACATGTGAATAGATTATCATTGTTAAAAATCATATTTGTATTATTAAGACTGACACACAAAACCAAGTCAGACTGTGCGTTGTTTACGAAGCACTTAAGCTCGATCCGTTTGCATTGTTTCAGACAGCTTTGTTCAATTTAAAAGATTTGATGTTAATTTCTACGACTTAGGGACCTTGCTAAAAGTTATGCGGTAGTGATAAACAAACTGAAACTTTTCTTACTACGGCATCATCTTACAAAAACAAACATGACATGTCACATTAGATAATCATTGTTAAAAATCATATTTTGTATAAACTGACACGCAAAACCAAGTCAGACTGTGCATTGTTTAGGAAGCACTAGCTTGATCCGTTTGCATTGTTTCAGACAGACTGCCGCGCATTTCGACTGATCTGCCTGTCTCTCTGTCTTGTACGCAACAACTCACAATGTAACTGACCTCATTCTCTGGGGACACCAATCAAACAATACGAACTGACTCAACTTCGATCCAGTGACAACTGCCAAATCCTTTTGTTTCAGTTGAAAGAAATGACATAAAAAATGTTTGTGTATCGACTGAAAAGATTTTGTCTTCACCTTAGGTCTTAAATGGTGGGTTTAAATCTTTTCTGTTTGGGCGTTAAACAAGTTTAGCTGAAACTCGAGCTTAAAGGTCCGTTTAGGAGGGCAGTTGTTGCTTTGTTGGTTTGTCGAAAAAGGAAACTTTTGGTTAGAACCACTGGTATGCATCACTGAGAGTGTAATACAAAACCGATTGTTATAAATCTATTCAAAATTAACTAGTTTGGGTCAAGGAGTCTGGTGTAACTTGTATAATTCCCCCAATTGTTACGTATGTCTAATTTCAATTAACAATATATGCGCAATGACCGTGGTGAACAAACAGTATGACTTAACAATGAGTTAGTGCTTGTAACAATTTAGATGTCTTATAGTGACAATGCTGAAAATCAGTATGACTTGACAGAGATTGTGTATAATTGTAACTTGTATTATTGTCCCCTACCGGTGAAACCGGAGGGGACTTATGTCAGTCAGTCAGTCTGTCACACTTTTCTGGATCCTGCGATAATTTTAAAAGTTCTTCATATTTGTTCATGAAACTTGAAACATGTCAGATGGCAATATGGAGATTATGCACGTCATTTCATTTTGTTCCTACGTCAAGAATTCTGGTTCCTATGGCAACAAATAGACTAGAAATATTGCTGAAAATGGTGGAGTTTCACCGGTAGGGGACCATATTGCTTGGCAATAGTCTTGTTTAAAAATGTATTTTAAATTGGTATATGCATCACTTGTGTGCATTGTGTACATGCAGAAACATTTTTTATGAACTCTTGAACTTGAGAGTATCATAAAAATCATAACAATAAATTTTGGGTCAATTAAATTCATGTGCATTTAAATCATAAAGTACAGTAAAAAAAAAAATAGCATGTTTTTGAAATGATGAATAATTTCCAACTGTGACAAACGAAATCCGCAAATATTGTTGATTATAATAATAAATAACAAAAAAGGCCATGTCAGCATTTTTCTTGCCATGCGGCAGGCATGTCTGTATGAAAATATTTTCATTTCATTTTTGTGCCCATAGGGGTCTGTTTACTTTACTTGTGGTCAGGTATGTTGGATGGAGACCCACAGAGTTTTCACAAGTGGGTGCAAGTAATATGAGAGGGGGTCGGAAACAACTTTCATCTCATTACTGTATAGAAACTTTCCTGAGGAATATGTTTCTAAATGACTAAAAAAATTGATTAATATGTGCCCGTTACAAACATGGACAACATTAGAAATTATTCTTATAACACTTAAGGCAATTGCGGGATGGAGGAACGATATTAAACTTAAAATACTTTGAAGAAAAAATATGTACATTTTTGTGATGCTAATATTTTATATTTAGCATTATAATTACCAAAAGGAAATCATTTTGTTCAATACATGTATGTTGAAACAAAATGAACAGCGCTAGGAAATCGGGGCTTATTGCAATGTGATTAAATTGTCTTCCCTGTTTAGCCTTTGTAGGTTAAGACACGCAAGTTGGGGATGAAACTCTCCACTTTTATCAAATTTTTAGATCAAGGAAGTCTCTTCTAAACAAAAATTGAGTCTAGGCGGAAAGTGTCATCCCAGAATAACCTGTGTGGACTGCCAATCTTTTCCGGGACAACATTGTAAGCTCATGAATTCAGTCGTGTTTTTTTTCCAGAGCGCGGATAAATTATATTTCTGTCCTTAGCTGAAGTAGAACAAGCTTTGAAACTTCATAATTATGTAAAGCACGATTCTCATTCAAATCCTTACAATTCCTCAAAATAATTTTTCAGGTGCAACCTCTCACAACAAACCATCAAATTTCATACTTTGTACAAACATTACTTATTGAAAAGTAATCACTATTTACATGGTAAACACATACATTTTCAATACATTTCCATTTGCAGTCAAAGCAACTTGTGATAACATTATAACAACACAAGCAGCTGTTTGTCTTTGTAAGGAAGACTTGGGGGTCTCCAAGTTATGTGACATGCAATCTATATCCCACTGGTACATTTGTTGGAATATTTGCTGATGTACTTAACAATAAAAACATCTCAGCGGCCATCTGGGCATATCATGTTTTTCATATTTGCAAATTGAAATTCTGTGTTTGAATGTTTGAAATTTCATTTCAATCTTGATATTATTTTCTTAAGCCATTGGTTGTTGGTTAGCGTTGAATGAACAACGTGGGATAATTTACACAGGAGCTTATGTCAAAATATTTTGATGGCCAAATCAGTGTCCAGTTTGTGTGCCGGTCAGTAACATTTGCTGATGACCTCATGGTTAGTGATCACCGGTCAGTTGGGACATTTTTAGAAACCACTGGTCAGTAACGAACCTAGTGGGCACTGAGCTCTTGGGCTCTTCTTAATTATGATAAAAAGATAATCGTTTATTTTTAAATGTTTTGACCAAAGTTGGCATCCATCCATTGTAATCGGTTATTACTCATAACATTACATAAAGAGTAGTATAAGTGTAAAGCGTATTTCAATTTTAGTCATAGGTAAATGTTTTATTGAAATATAAACTATTACGTAAAATGGATTAAATATTAATCCATTATTTATACTACAAATGTATTAGCAAGTACGAAAGGATTTGAGAGGTCACACAAGACAGTGTGTTTTTTTCCTTTTGCATTCATTATGATGCATTGAGTGTCCCACTCTTTTTTGTATTTATCAAATTTCCATTTTGTGCACTAACATGGCATCTAAGTATTGCATTTAACAAACTTGTAATAGGCCAAATTTTTTTATCTTTGATTCTTTGATAAACCACTCAAATGTCCCACTCAGTAGGTGAACACCCCAAACCACTAAATTGTATATTTTGATTCTTGTTCTATTTCCAGTGTTTGAAAACAAGGACAAGATTATTCTAGTGATGGAGTGTGCAGACGGGGGTGAACTCTACGACTACATCAACAACAACACGCTCACCGATAGAGACGCGCGCAGAATATTCCGACAAATCGTCTCGGCCATCAAATATTGTCATCAGGTGAGCTGGTCTTGAAATCCCTCTCTAGCTTAATGTCTCAGAGGGTGAGCGATTCAGGGCCATTATGGCCCTTACGTTCAAGTTTTATAATTAATTCTTATTTAACATGTCAATTTTAAGGGTATTCCAAAGATGTTGCTGAAGTTCAAAATTATGACCTGTAGATGTTTTTCTTCTTCCTTTTTTTGACAAAAAACAGATTTGAATCTAGACAGCAGGAAGTCGCTTGACAATTGACAATGTATTCTTGCCTACTGTGGTTTGTAAATACACATGTTTACCTTAATTGCTTTCTTTGTTTATGGTTAAATACAACCATATTTTATGTTGCAGAATGGCATAGTGCATCGTGACCTGAAGCTTGAAAACATTCTGTTGGACAGACATTACAATGCAAAGGTATGCGTTCGGAAATAAAAACGTGAATGCAAGATGTTTTATTGAGTGGGGAGAACCTTTCGAACTATTAAGATCTTTGAACTTTATGTCGCGTCATGGGGCGAAGGAAATAGACATCAAAGTAGTATAACTCTTTGTGATGCTTAAAGAGAAATTTGCATTGCGTACAGTTTTCATTATTTATGATTCTTTGTGTTAAAAACACAAATTTGCATGATACCTTGAGAAATAATACTTTAAACACAGCTTGTTAAGCAGTTTGTTGCATGTCATCAGTTGAGATGTAAATCTGCATTACCTTTGATGCCATCTGATATGGTATAAGTCTGAAACTTGTAATCTGCATTTAACCAATACAAAAAAAAAATAACTTTCATCAGCAGTTTAATTGGGTTGCATTCCAGTCATTCACTACATACTTTTTACCTTGATTATGACCAGTAAATTATGGGTCGCAGGGCATGTTTGTACCAAACACCTATGCAGTGACTTGTATTAATGCAATTAAATTTAATTGTCATTTGGTATACCTCTTGTGCAAAGAAAAATTTACATTTATAGAAAAAAATCAAGATATTTTTTTTAATAATAAATTGTACACATTTCTCAACAACATGTATTTAATTAACAGCTTTGTAAAGTATGTGTTCCTGTTGCAGTTTAGCCTCATAATTGTGCTTGATCTTTTCGTATTTAGTACACATTTTGGAATTCTATTTTCAGATTGCCGATTTCGGTCTGTCCAACTATTACACTGGTCACGATTTCTTGAAGACATTTTGCGGGAGTCCATTGTACGCTTCACCAGAAATCGTCAACGGACAGCCATACTATGGACCTGAGGTGCGTTAACAATATCTGTGTTCCTCCATTCTTTTAATCAATAAGCGGCGCTCTGTGAAAAGGAGTTTAATGCATGTGCGTAGGCTAATCAGAGACGACACTTTCTGCTTTTATGATATTTTTCGTTTAAAGAAATTCTATTCTTAGCAAAAATCCAGTGAAGGTGGGAAGTGTTGTCCCTGATTTGCCTGTGCTGATGACTGCACAGGCTAATCTGGGACGACACTTTACGCATATGCATTATAAAGCCTCTTTTCACAGAACGAGGTGCATATGTTCTATAACATGATGCCCACTGATTTTGACATAGATAACCTTACTAAATAAGCACGGTAAAACTACTGGTAAACAATGCAGAAAAGAAGTCTTAAGCCAGAGCGTGGCGTAACAAAATTTGGTTGTCATTGAAATTGCACAAGTTTTTATCAAATCATGTTAAATTCTTAATAATTGTTGTATAATCATTTAATTTTACAGAATGCAGTTGAAAAACACATTGGTCCAACATTAAAATTTGATTATCTTTGATCTGCAAATTTAAATGGGCATCAGCTATGATTGAACTATTGATTCATGATTAAAATCCAAGTTTGCTTATCAAATTAATGGTGTGTGTACGCTTATCATAGTGCAATCATATCGTATAATGATATTTAGACGCATAAAAGAACACAATACTAAAACTGCATTTGGGTATAGAATTATATAATGCCATGTCATTTATAACCAGCACTGTTGTGTAATGTTTCATACGCATAATTTCTCTGTCTGTTAACCGTTGAGTTGATGAATGTTATTGAAATTATGAGACATTTGTGTGTTGATACACCTAAAATCATTGGAGTGAGTCGAGGGTTTTTCTTTGTCATGGTGTTTATTATTGCAGTGCACTGTGCTGGAAAAATATAACTTAATAGTATGATATTGCAAATTTCAAAACTTAAAAATTCTAAACATCATAAAATGTATTATTCACCACCCTCAGTTGTTCCATTTTTAGGACATTGTGGTTTTGAAGAAATTTGTGATATTGACGGTAAATAAACAAACACAAAAACGCAGATGTGTTTGCGTTTCTATGATGCCACGGCTAAGTGCATTTTAGCTTATAAAGCGTAATTTATTATCATTGCACAGTTGCCAACAAGGTTTTTTATACAAACAATTAGCATTTGCTTTGATAAAACTTTCAGGGTTTGCTAAACTGCTAATTTATGCTTGAATTAATGTAAATAAACCATAAAACATGCCCCAAAAAATTATTTACTGCTTTGAAACCACATAATGCACAGGCGCTGTCAATAGCAGTTTGCATGCTTGCACTTACTGCTCTGGGGCATAAAACATGAGTAATAGGTGGAAACAGGATTTCAAGTTGATTTAAGCCTGACAAAACGATGTCAACACCTTTGCAAAGCTCCTTGTTTTGACCTCCTTCCTTCTTATCACAAGTACTTCACAGACATTGAGTGCTTTAGGTAAACTGTTTTCAAGTTCAACCAACTTTCAGTATAAACAGGAATGATTAATAGGACAATTTCTGCTATTTACCGGTTGCTTTTTAATTGGCTTCGATTGCTTATTAGTATTTGGCTGTTTGATTTAATCATTCTACTTCAAACATTCTTTATTTTGCTGTATTGAATTTAAATTGTATTTACTTTTCCCCAATCCTGGCTGGTACAGGATGTTTACATAATTATAGAAAAGATTTTCACAGTTATGTGCCACATTTTTGCTGACAGAGTTGTTATGCTACAAGTGTTGTTTTGATCAAATTGTCAGACCAATATCCTAAAGTGCAGATGTTTATAAGCTTAGTTTATCTGCAATATCTTAGCAACTTATGTAATTAACTGTGTGAAAAACCAGTGTCCAGTTATCCAATGGTGGGTCATTTTTCGCAGTTTGAATGTCACATTCAAAATTTAACTATTTCATATCTTGTCCTTGCATAATATTTCAATCATCAAATCTCATGAAGAAGTCAATTTTTTCTGACAAATAAATAGCATTAGAGCCAAACTGGTTTAACTGATAGAACTAATGATGTAATTTAGGTTAATTTTGTGCTTCAAAACCCACTTCATTGCTCAATAACCCCAAGTCAGAGTGCATCCCACATGGGGACCAACCCACCATTAATAATAGTACAGGCCTGAATGGATGCCAACATCTTATGGGTAAATGTCAAAAAAGGTTAATGTTTAAACATGCATTGCCACTTTTCACAATTTGTATTGTGTTGATCTGACTGGATTCTTATCAATATTATTTCCGTACAAAAACTGTACCACTGATTAGGTGTCGATTTGTAAATAGTGTGTTTGAAAGGGGTACGTTTGTGCGGTGCAATAGAGTCCCCATGCAACGCAATGCACTGACATTACCCTTGCAGGCGGTGCCAAAATTGTTTGTTCAATATTTAATTCTGATATTAAGCTCTTAATTAATGTTGTTTCAAATCCTGTTGCAGTAATTGACATTTTACGTCATTCTTTATCGATTTTGAGTCACATTAAGAAGATTGGTTCAATAAGCCAAAAAATTATAGTTTAAATGTTATTAAGTTCAAATAAAAATATATACAAATTAAGAATAACTTGAATATTATCATAGCATTTAATTGGATTTTCTTATTTTGTGAAGAAGTTCATTTTAAATAACAATGGCTAAGCATGTTGGGGCATTTTCTTAGTGTTTACAAAATGTTGGTTCAATCAATTTTACTTAGATAAATTGTACAGTACAGCCCACGCTTAACAAACATATTTCGCGATCCGCTGGGTAAGGCGCAACAAGTCGATGCCGAGTCGGCCATTAAAGCCGCGTAAGTTAACAGCGGCACGTTTAATCACAGAATTAATTAAAAGCAATTAAACACCGACAAATGTAATTGCTTCAGCATAAATATAGGTTTCTGCGCTACACAAATGTACATGTACATGAAGGTGTATATTTTTTGCACTCTATCCGCTGCGTATGTATGCCGTGGATTTATTCCGCAAAAGTACGCGAGGTTAATACAGACTCTGCCTCGTTGCACGGATTGATGCCGAGTGCCGCCGCGATACGCCGCGTGAGTACGCGGGCGGCCGTAGAGTACTAAAAATTTTGGCCGTGGCGAAGCCGCGGACTTTGTTGGTTCCGCGTGGGCTGTACTGTAACTGTTATTGTTCTAAGATAAATCCAAAGTTAAATCAATACCATTGGCATTCTGTGTGCTACCTTAAGGCATGGCATGATGTCTATAACACAAAAACTTCCTGTTTTGTATCATGAAGTCACCCATCATCAGAAAACTAAATTTACCAAAGGGAATATTTCTCAACAAGTAACCCTTAATGTTTGTTAAGTGGCTCGTTTGACATCCCAGTTAAAAGCAGCATACATTAGAGTGGATTAGACGTCTTTGTCTAAACAGGAATACCAGCGTTGCCCAGATATCACTAAACGAAAACGATATTTATGTACCTTTTTCTCTTTTGTTTGGTTCAGGCATATTGACTTTACAAAATTTTCACTTTATTCAAGATAAGGACCTTTGATGGGGAAACAAATAATCTAGGACATGTTTTATTTGAATGCCTGTTTTTATGGCGATAATGAGTAATCCCGAGTATGAAACCACTTGAATCGCTGTAATTTCTGAATTTATGAGGCCATTTATTTTTTCTTGGCTACTGATAATGCAACTGCACCTGGTTATTTCTCGCATGCTTAACAATGTCATATTATTGTATCATTGATTGTTGAAGTTGACAACCCGTAGGAATGTTGTTTGCAAAGGCCTCTTGACATTAATTTAAAAACATATTGCGATTTCTCAGAGTCCAAGAGTTTGGGAAATGATGGACAATAACTTGGTCATTAGTTACAAACACAAAACATGAAAAAGAACTTGTGCTTCAGTTAGAAACGCAAATTACATGACTACAACTTAGTATAAAGACACTAAGTACAGGTTCTTCCCAGGAAACTGACTTAACTGTCACAAAAGGCTTTTAACAAAATAATTATTTAAAATTAATAGATTTTCATAAATGTTTGTTTTTTCTGCATGCTGTTCAATTTGGTAGTCTTTGATGACTAAAATTGCACTTGCTGAAGATATTTTGTTGTCACTATGGTAATGTGAATGTTTGTTTGGCCCACAGGTGGATTGTTGTTGTCACTATGGTAACATTAATGTTGTCATTATGGTAACGTGAATGTTTGTTTGTCCGCAGGTGGATTGTTGGAGTCTGGGTGTAGTCCTGTACACGCTGGTCTACGGCACAATGCCCTTTGACGGCTCCAACTTTAAGAAGCTCCGAACACAGATCACCACTGGTGACTATTACGAGCCCGATAAGCCATCAGGTATGTATTGTATATATTGATCTTCACATATTTGTTTTATCTTATTTAACCCTTTGAGCGCTGGAACCGGATTTTGAAGGCCTTTGCAAACAGTTTGGATCCAGATGAGACGCCACAGAACGTGGCGTCTCATCAGGATCCAAACTGTTTGCTATTCTGATAGTATTCTTTGAAAAAAAAATCGAAGAAAATGCTAATTTTAGAAATTTAGCAGACAACATTTTAGCAGACAAAAAATTTCCCAGCATGCAAAGGGTTAATATTGTAGTACATGGTCATCTTGCCTCATGGGCATCTATAGAAAGAATTCCCACCTAGGGTTTCATGCTGTTTATTTTTTCACATCAGGTGTTTACACAATCTTTTCTCCTAAATGTTTGATGAATTAAACTAAATTATGTAGCACGCCCCAGCAACTGAGTAATGTATAGAGTATGAAATGAAACATACAAATGGGCCGTGCTCTGGGAAAATGGGGCTTTATGCATGTGTTACCCCTTTGAATGCTGGGAAATTTGTCGTCTGCTAAAATGTCGTCTGCTAAATTTCTAAAATTAGCATTTTCTTCAAAAAAAAATCAAAGAATACTATCAAAATAGCAAACAGTTTGGATCCTGATGAGACGCCACGTTCTGTGGCGTCTCATCTGGATCCAAACTGTTTGCAAAGGCCTTCAAAATCCGGTTCCAGCGCTCAAAGGGTTAAAGTGTTGTCTTTCCACTTTCAACTTGACGCTTTCCACTTTTATGGAATTTTTCATTTAAAGGCAGTCTCTACTAAACAAAAATCCAGTGTAGGCGGAAAATGTAGTCCCAGATAATAGCCAGTGTAAACTGCACAGACTAATCTGGGACGACACTGTACGCACATGCCTTAAGCCTGGTTTTATCAGAATGAGGCTCAAACAAATTTGTGCTTCTTTGTACAAGATATTTTACTGTTTTCTATTTACTTATTGAACAATGAATTTCTGATTGCATTTCTATTAATCACTCCTGCATATCTATTTGTTTAAACCTTAGTTTTGAATTAATGTCTTCAGGTCTATTGTGTATCAAGTGTTCCCAACACAATAGAAAGAATGTTTAGATATTCATTGATTTGCAAGAGGCATTTGTGGTATTTGCTTTTACAGACAATAGTTTAAACTTGATTGTTTGGAAAATTGCTTGCTAATTTATGATTAACAAGTATTAAATGTTCATGTTTTGTCTACAATTGTTTAATCTTTTTTGTTTGGAAAATGCTAGCTAATTTATCATAAAAATGTAATGGTCATGCCTTGTCTAAAATTGTTTAAATGTGTTTGTTTGGAACATTGCTGGCTTATTTATCATCAAAACATATTAAATGGTCATGCCTTGTCTACATTCTGTAGTTTCAACCATTTAAAGAGAATGGTTATAAAAACAGCCCTATCTTAAGAAAATAATCAAATACCTAAATAGTAGATAACTCTTTAGCCAAGTAAAGATGATATTTGTTTAGACAAATAATTCTGGATGTTTTCATTCCTTGTAATAACAGAAGATATCATTCGGTGATGTAATGTTACTCAAGCTATTAATGACAAAGCATTATTGATGTGAGAGTTGGCATCTGCAACACACCTTCTGTGTGATCTAGTATTTAATGCATGTCATGTTGAATAATGTGCAAATATTGCACAACGTTAAGCAAATGTTGATCACATTTATGTAATATAGGTATAAGGTTTTATGAATAGTTAAAACGGAGAAGAAAGATGTTTTTTTTTTCAAAACACCATAGAAAAAGTGTTTTGATAAAATTGCTGAATATTTGAATATAGATAAGTCTTAGTCATGTCGTTAAATAACGATCAAAGTTTGTGGATTGTGGTGACCTGAAATTTGAATTTTGGTTATTTAAAGCCATCCTTGTCAAATGGTTGAATAATTCAAGGTCTTTTGGCTTTTCAACTGTAAGGTACATACTGTGCCAGATTTAATACGAATGTCGTCTCACAGTCATTTAACTGGCAAAGATTTGTGTAGCGCATTTGATTTGCTGAGCTGCAACAAAGGTGCAGCTTTCTGAAAAGCCAGCTAATCCTTTAGATATTATGATTAGCATAAAGTTCACATTAATATTCCGCAATATTATGCAACCGTTTTAGGAAAGTATTGAGACACAATTATGGTTTTGTAAACTTTCGAACTTGAAAGAGCTAAATTGTTCAGTTCGCTGATAAAGCAGTTTTTATGGCAAGGAAAAGGTTCGTTGGTTTTTAGTCATGGAAACAAAAAATCTCTCTTTCATACAAAAAAATATCAACCAACACACATAAAATAAATAAAAGAATATTTTTTAAATTCAGAATATGAGTCTATTTTTACAAGCTCTTAAACAAAATGAATAAGCTCACCAAGAAAAATAAACTGAAAAATGTAATCAAAATTAATTTTAAAGATTTTTTTCACAATTTCTATTTCCAGAGGCGGCAGGCTTGATTCGCCACCTGCTGACTGTGAATCCAGCAAAGCGGGCTACGATCCACGACATCTGCGCCCATTGGTGGGTGAACCTCGGCCACAGTCTGATGCCCGATAACGAGCCCTACATCCCCCACATGGTGCTTCAGCCGGTACCAGGCTTCCAGAACCAGGCCCTGTCATCATCCTCGTCGGAGAGTGATGACGGGGAAGGGGATCCGTCCAGTGTTACAAAACCAAAGACTGCAAAACCCTTGAAAGGCATTCTCAAGAAACCTAAGATGGCCGATGAAAAGAAGATGTCTGCGAATGCGTCGAGTCGAGCAGCAGTAAGCAGAAGTCGAAGCAGTGAAGCTTCCGCAACTGGTTTAGATAGTTGTGAGAAAGAGAACCCTGTAGACTGTCAGACACTGGGTGACGATTCTGTGTTCAATGAAGTGCCTAAATCACAGTCTGGTGCAATTCAATCTGACAATCAGGAAAATAACGAGGACCAATCATCAAGTAGCTCTCCCGAAAACACCTGCAGCTCAAGCACGGTGGAATCATCTCAAAGTGCCAATAAAATCCCATTTAACTCGAAAGTGCAGCCAAAGCGCGGTATACTTAAGCGCAAAGGTAAATTTAGTGCTGGTGACAGTGGGTGCGTTCTCAACGACTCTATACGCAAGGAGAGTATGACACTGACAGTGCGACCGATGGATCTCAGTGACGGAGATTCGGCTTTAGACTCCCCGGACAATGTCAACAAATTTGGTGCACAGCCAATGGCTGTCGGTGCTGGCATTTCTAAAGGTGCTTTTAACTTTCCGTCAAACGAATCCTTGGCGAGTAACGCCACTCTCGTTACAACACCTAGTGGCATGGCGAGCCTTGTGGTCCCACGACGCAAGGGGATCTTGAAAAACTCCAGTCGGGATCCGGATAAACGTCTCAGTGCTTGCAGTATTGGCTCAAATTCTTCCGCAGACTTTCTGGACCTGTCGTATGACAGCAGCGATGACATTCTGACGAAATTCGTTAAAAATCCGTCTCTTTGTGCAACTCTGAACCTTGGGTGTGAAGTGCGGGAAATTCACGCGGAAGGGTGCGAGGTGTTACAGAATGATGTCATAGACTATGCAGAGGCCAGAGTTGTGTACCAGAATGCCTTAGAAATCTGCAAGAATCTGTGAAGACATTTCTATCAACATTCTAGTCCTTAGATTTTTGTTGTTTCGTGATTGCAGTGATATGTACGATCTTATTGTTGCATTGAGTAAAACTCATTATTGTAGTTTGTATAATGCACTTAGAAATAATGAGAATGATATGTAAAGTTAACAACAATTATGCTATGTCTTCTTTAGAACAAAAATTAAATTCAAACGATTTTAGCAACTGGTGTGCATTCAGATGTTTAGCTTAAAGCTCAAGTAATGTTATATATTCATAATAACATTATATTAATTTTGAGTGTTGAACACTTTTACTTTTACATATCAATATATCTTATTTATTGTTGTACATGAATTGATGCATACATTTTGAATGTGATGCTAAGTTTGTAAAACTTTTTCTTGACACATGCGTATGTACATGTACATGTATGAACTAAAAAATTGTTATAGAACACACAAAAATCATTCTGGACTTTGTCTTCTGTTACATTATGTATTAGGTCAGTTGTACTACAATGTACATACTGGTAATCTACGTCATATAAACACGAAAAAGTAATTACATTTTTATATTTAAATTCTTTTGTTCTCTTAATGGCTTTGAAATTAGTTTCCATTCCCTGCATTAGCTATTTAAAGTGAAACATGGTCTTAATAGTTTTTTTAATTGCAATCTAATCGGTGGCTTAAAATATGTCTTTTGTTCCCAAAAAAAGACAAGTATACTAAATGTTCATGTTTTGTTTATCTGTCGGTAAAAGTTGCAAAAAATGTGTAACTCTTTTTACTAAAGGTTTAGTAGTAAAATGGTTCAATACTTTGATACTTTTCATTGCCTTCGCAGGTTACGTTTTATTTAAGTTAGAGTTTTGAAGTTTAATATTATTTAAAGAAAAAGTCAAACTATTAATGCTAGTTTGATTGAAAAATCTCATTTTTATTGCATTAACCTTTTAACAGACTTCAAAGTTATCTTAACTTGTATGTTTATTTCATAAAAGTCATTTTCCAAGTTGTATAGACATAAACAAGAAAAAACGCAAATCAAAGCGGTCATATAATCTTTACACTTAATTTATTTTTGTTTATATCATGAGGTCGACACATATTTTAATACTTAACAGTTCAAAACTGCCTTTGTTCATTTGTCTGGGCGATTACAATCTAGCTTGATTGAATGCATTAAACTGAAACTGTGCGGCAAGTCTTTTGTATGCGGTAATTGGATGCCCTATCTATGTGGAGTGATTAATCGCAGCTAGTTTGCCTTATGACTACAAGAAACGGGGCATGAACAGTAAGATTAAATGTTGAAAACTAATAGCCTATTAAAGCATGTAAAATTCCTGTGAAATGTTCTCACTGAAGGTGACTAATTTTCAATGACTGTGCAACACTTTCTTACCATGAACACCACATAATTGCTTAATATTTTTTTTAAATCACATTGTGGTTTTTAAATTTGATTTAGCTATGACAATACAAAGCTCAGATGTAAAGCCAAAATCAAAGTGTGACACCACTGTGACTGAAGAGAGCCTTGCTTGTGGAACACGGGACTTCATGCATTTCGTTTCAAAATTCCAATTTTATTTAACCCTTTGAGCGCTGGAACCGGATTTTGAAGGCCTTTGCAAACAGTTTGGATCCAGATGAGACGCCACAGAACGTGGCGTCTCATCAGGATCCAAACTGTTTGCTATTTTGATAGTATTCTTTGAAAAAAAATCAAATAAATGCTAATTTTAGAAATTCAGCAGACGACATTTTAGCAGACAACAAATTTCCCAGCATGCAAAGGGTTAGTCATGTTTGTAATTCATACATGTAAATCATTCAGTTAGGAGCAGATTTATTTTAGTTTACATCGTAAATTTACAAGTTTACTTCAAAAAAGTGCCTACATGAAATGCATTGTTATAGTTAACTTCATAAATGAATCCTGGTTTCGTTTAAATAATGTTTGTCATATTTACTGTCTTGAAGATTATAATTGTATTTTGTTCTTGTGGCGCCGAAAGTGTACATGTATACAATTGTATTCTGCTGTTTATATTACATGTTATTTATTGTGAAACACGTTGCCTTGACTTACTAAATAAAACTGAAACATTTAATGAATCTTTGTTATTATGTTCTTTGTTTTGTTCTCGACTCGCACTCACCATTTGGGCAAACACTGAAAACAACTGTACAAAAAGCATACACAAAAACTAAATTTATAGACAAAGAAACTGCGTGCTCATGCCTAAATTGGCAATTGTATGCCTGTACTTGTATACACTTTTTTAAGGATTGCATTACATTTTGAGTTTGTACATTAATGTGTTTTGAAAAGTACACAAGAAGAACAGTTTTGCTTGACTGCCTTCTGCTGCGTTTACACTATGTTCCCGGAGACCACGGAAATCACGTTTCGGGCCACCGTGGAGGAAACGGGATGAACGTGAGGCAACGTAGGGGAACCGGATAGCCAAACGTGACACAACGGGGTTGCCGTGGTTGCCGTGCCAAAATTTTAAACTGTCAAAAAATTAAATTTGCCACGGCAGCCATGGCAAAAATGAGAAATGTGATAGAACTTTTTAAACGCAACACAACTTGACAGTACGTAGCAGGCCGTAACAGAACCCGAACAGGGTCCGTACTCTGACGGGAATCCTATTCATTTCCCGACATGTTGAGTTTCTATCAAGTTTTGTCACGTTTTGTTACGTTTTGTCAAGATTACCAAGGAAAGCTAGGATAATTAACAGACGTTTTGCTACGTGTTTTTTCCGACCCGTTACAGTGTGTTGAGTTTTGCAGGCAGATGCGTTACGGCCAGTTGAGTTGTTGTGCAGTCTGAAGATGACATATGTCCAACTCCACCGACTTCAATCCATATGAAACGATACTGGGCATCTACAAATGCAAGGAGAGAGATACTGTAAAATCCCTTATAGTTGTGGTACAGGGAACCTGTCTTTGGTGGCTTGCTGATAGCAACATGATTCCCGTCTAGAGCCCCAACTGCATGTCGCAAATTCCACTTGTCTTCAAATTTCTGGGAGATAGATCTCAACTCATCGGGTGTCACAGGAACGGTGAACACTTCGTCTTTGTAGGTCTGGACAATAGCGCTGCATACCTCAGGAACCATATGACAAATTGCTGCCTTACTGCACCAAAACGCATAGATGAGTGACGAGTTATTGTTCCCTGTAGCCAAATGCCTCAGAGACAGTGCCAGTTTCAATCCAAGTGTAAGGGCGGACCGAAACTTCGTATCTTGTCTTGAGATGACTTGACCTGGGGGCATCCTCAGATATTTCTGAAAGGTGTTGATATCTTCGTTGCGGAGTTCCCTGGTAAGAAATGCATCAAAGTGCCCTTGCTGCTGCCTTCTAGCTTCCGATAGCCATGGGCGAACCCACAGGGACCTTGGCCTCCTTCTTCGTCTTTTCCCGGACTTTTGTGCTTCTTTCAGCTCTTTACAACGCACAGATTTTATTAATGCTGCAAATAAGCAGGCAAAACGACAAAACCATCGTCGTTCACATCCATGTCACTGGAATTATTTTGTTATAATAAATACTGTAGCTTGAGAGTTTTCTTTTATACCGGGAGCACAATCGTGCCCGAAACCTCTCGGATGTTCACGTTTGATCCGCACGGTACCTTGAGGGAACGTGACAAATGCATGACAATCGTGTATAACATATCAGACCTGCATGACAAGCGCAAACAACGTGCGGGAACTTAACAGAACGCATCGTATTTTGAAGCAACATTTATACATCCGTGGCAGACCGTGGGTGAAAACTTAGCGCACTGTAGAAGGGCCGCGTTTCCGCTTTGACGGCACGTCACGGATACCTTGATAAACCGTGAGGAAACTTAGCACAACCTAGCAAACCTTGGATTAAAGGTCAAAAATTGCAACAGTCACACGGCGCGATACGTTTAGGACAAACGGGACTGCCGTGGCTGCCGGGAACATAATGTAAACGCAGCATTCGTGAATGACTTGGTAATTTTGAGTCCGACTACATAACATAAGCAATGTGGTTGTGTTTTAGTACATACGTACAGCTCCCAGCGACCCAGAGGGTCAATTGCTGGGAGTTGGATAATTGCAACTAGGCTGTACGTTGGCATTAGTTTGAAAACAAAAAATGAAAATCAGATAATCGTCACTAGAATATAACGTTTGTTGTCAATTAATGAAAGACAAACTTACTATTCCGAAGTTGCTGTATTAATTAACCCAGATACAGTGACTCAAAGGTCGAGTAGTTGTGTGTCTTGACCTTTCAGACAGTTTGCGTGTATTTAAATACATGTGGGGTGATAGGATTAAATTCTTATATAATATCACGTTTGCGTTAGCTTTTTCAGAATATAAACAGGAATGGTTTGATTGAATGCAATAATTTGTGACATATGTGCAGCATGTTGACACCTGTTAAAAAACACTGAGTAATGTATAGCTAGATTTATTTCAGTATAATAATACAACATGATAAATCATATCTACGTACATGATACAAAAGTAAAACAATAAACATGTATGAGAAATGAAACCATGTCAATAACATTACACCAAGGATTACACAAAAAAGAGAACTTAATCTCATATTTCCATTGTATCGGACCGTAATAGCACCACTGGCGTATAAACGACATTGACATAGAATTCAACAGTCTGTATACATATACAACGAAGGAACTATGGTTCTTCTAATGCCGCTGAAGAGTGTACAGTTCTTGGGTAGAATAACGGAATTCAGTGTTTTGGAAAATAATCTCGTAATCGGTATAAATCAAATTACGTATGGGCTATTTTAAGTCCCTTGTTTCCTCAGACGATTGTACGCACGTGCGTTCGTGCATTTGTCACGCTGCAGCCACAGGCGCTCGATGGCAATGACTCAATCATTCGACTATCCGTTNGACGACAATGCGACAATACGATGACGACAGTGCGACAATACGATGGCGACAATGCGAAAGTACGATGGCGACAATGCGATGATACGATGGCGACAGTACGATATGACTATCGCATTGTCGTCATCGTACCATCGCACTTTCGCCATCGGATTTTCGCACTGTCGCATTGTCCTCATCGTACTATCGCGTTGTCGCATTGTCGCAATCGTACTATCTCATTGTCGCCATCGTATTGTCGCACTGTCGTCATCGTATTGTCGCATTGTCGCCATCGTATTATCGCGTTCTCGCATTCAAGCCCTCTGGATTTTAATATGTAGCCACGATGGCCCTAACGGTATTCCGTACATTGTCGCCATCGTACTATCGCACTGACGCCATCGTATTGTCGCACTGTCGTCATCGCACTGTCGCATTGTCGTCATCGACTATCGCGTTCTCGCATTCACGCCATCGTACTAACGCATTGTCGTCATCGTATTGTCACACTGTCGTCATCGTATTGTCGCAATGTCGCCATCGTACTATCGTGTTCTCGCACGCTCGCCCTCTGAATTTGAATGTGTAACCACGATGGCCCTAACGGTATTCCGTAGTATTAAGTGCAATTTTCGACCGTGCAGTGTTTATTGCACGGTTGACATTGGTGGACAATGTGCAATAAATTGTAGCGCTTCAATTTGATGCGTGATTTACTGATGATGACGACTGGTGAAAGACACACACACACACACACACGCGCGCACGCACGCACGCACGCACACACACACACACACACACACATACACACACACGCACACACACACGCACACGCACATGCAAAACTCACCCACACATATTAATAAATAAATAATAAACATTTATATATTATTATATGTTTCTTTATGGCATCATTAGATAGTGTTTCCTTTTAGTAAATGGTATATTGCATTAACTCTCCATGAAAGTTTGATGCATTACGACTGTGTGATGTTTATTGCATTTACTGAATTTATTGTATTATTTCTTATGGACAGTGAAAACGTAAATAATCGTGGAGTGACGTTTAATTTTCTGTTTTCAATTTTAATGAAATGTTAATTATACAAGGATAACTTATTGATAAATTAATTGACGAAAAACTTCTACGGCGACCTATTGTGTTCAAGGGCTGATTATATGAATTTTACAGAGGAAATTCTTCTAAAGAGGCGGGCGAATAAAACGGAATGCTGTCTTGAATATACAATGAGGGTTGGGTAGAATGATCCCGTGTAAATGACGTAGGGTTGCATGCGTCAACGTAGCGTTAGTACTAGAGCGTGGATAATTCCTTTTGTACTTTGGAAGTAGATAGACGCAATAAAATGTTAATTACGCTCTTGAGTGATGATGACAAAATGTAGTTACATAGTCGACGGTATTACACACAGGTATGTTCATGATTAAATTTGCATATCATCGTCAATTGTAAAATATAAATATCATCATTTCTTAATGATTTTATGACGTGAATTAAACGGTAATCTTAGTTTGCGTTTGTCAATGACTGTTATATTTAATACAGAAACTTAAGTAAAAAAGCCTAATACTAAAACTCAATATCAAAGTGTGTAGAGTGACGATGTTCATCGAATTGTTTTATGAATACATACGCTCGGTATAAGGGCAAGGCGTGCTTTAGCATTTTTTAAACATCGCCCTGTCTCGTTGAATAAATTCAAATTGTAATTGTCTACAACTTTAACATAATGACAAATTACTACGTAACACTGTCTAGCAAACCTCTGCGCACACTCTGTGTTTAATGCACATGTCGCAGAATGCAAAATGCAAATGACGTTGCTCTTTCATCATAATCGCATCGTATAGTTGCGACGCTTTATTTTAACAAGTTTGTATCGCGCTTTTCTTTGACCAAGGTATATGTGTAGTGATATATCGCGTCGTACGGGGCCACGGCCTGTGCTTTTTTTGCACTACGTGTAATGTATTTGTACTGGTTACTGAAAATGAGCCGCGCTCTCGGAAAACGGGACTTAATGCATATGCTTTCAAGACAAGCCTGTGCAGTCCCCACAGGCTTATCGTGGACAATACTTTCAGTTCAAAGTGGATTTTTCCTAAGAATAGACTTCCTAGTTCCTTTAAACAACAATTATCATAAAAGCTGAAAGTGTCTTCTCTGATTATACAGTGTGGACTGAACAGGCTAATCTGGAACAACAATTACGCACTTACGTTTTGCCCCTTTTTCCCAGAGCATGGCTCAAAAATATATACGGAAATCGTACACAGACCGTGCAGCGTGCGTATAGAATCCGTGCAGCGTATGTGCAATGATCATCCCACGGCCTTGTTTTCGTTCGGTTCGAATGACCTACTGACTTACGATTGTCAGCAAATGTGTATTATCTTTAGCTATGGATATAGGATAGAACACACAGAAAACCACACGATCGCTTTTGCCTTACAAAACTCACGCAGTTTCCTTAAGGCGACACTACAACAAAAAGTTACGCGATAAATCAATTCACCTGAATCAATTCGCATTTATGAGAGCACTGTGAACAGAAAAAGAGTTTGCAAACGTGCTTAACAATCGGTTTACTCCTTCAAAGTAATATGCATGTAAGTATTTACATTAATTAATTTTAAAGCGCCTTATTGAAATCGCAAGAATTGATTAATGTATATCTGTGCTCGATCAATCGTATGCGAAATGGTGGCTGTACATACCTAAAAGTTGTCAAGGAACTGGGTAAGAAAACAATAAATATTACAAACTTCAAACTTTATTTATAAAATAAACAGTCCTTTAAACCAAAAAGATATTTACTTCCGAATCAATAATGCAATATACTAAGCAACATTAATTTAATAATATTTATTCTGTTGGTTAAAATTGGAATAAAGGTTTCCCCTATTAATATTTCAGAATTATTTTTGTTTGCTTACCTATTTCAAAAACCAAGGTTTAATCCTTAGGATTTTTGAACGATTTTTTCGCGTGCATTTTTTCCACCTCCAGTGTCAGAATTTGTAAAGTCCAAGAAACTAGTCCAGTGCTGGTTGCGGATGAAGACACATGTGTAATACGGTGCATCATAAGGCACACTGATTCATTGAACAAAAGGCATCTAGCGAACAAGTGTGTACCATGATGGTATGAGGAGGCGAAAGTCAATTTATATAATTATAATATTTCAATACTTATGTGTAATTTTGATTAACCAACATTGCGTTTTTTAATGTGTGACACTGATATGCGAAGAACAGGATTTTAGTCCATTTGTTGTGCACGATAACACATTCGTTTTAAATAAGAAAGAAATAGTTTAATATCCCCACTTTATAAGGACGTTATCTTCTTTTTATATAATTAAATGATTTTGAAATAGACAACTTTATATTTGGACATGATTGCAAATTGATTTCTGGACCTGGCGCTTCTACGACTTTAAAACACGTAGAACCAATATGCGCTAAAGAAATTTGTGTCGCAAAACGTAAAATCTTACAGGAGCATTGATAGTGTGGACTATTGGTCCGATCGTTCCTTTCAAAAATACAGTAATACATGACCATGTCTGAACAATGATTCCACGACACGTGATAATAAAGAAAGCATTTTAACGTGAACGAGAACAAAGTTTGAGATCAGTGTGTTCCTGTTGTAAAGAACACTCTAATACAATTTGGCCGCGATCTCGGGCAGCCGGAATTAATGCATGTGCGTTAAGTTTCGTTCCAGATTAAGCTGTGCTATCCGACGATACTAAGCTTGAAATTGATTTGACCGCAGTCGTAAAGTTGTACTTTATTTTACATATTTGTAGCCGCTGTTATGAAATTATAATCGTGGTAACATTGCTCATGAAATAACAAAGATAAATGATTACTCTCCTTCCTTTCCATTTTTTATCCGTATATGAATTTGTATTTACCTCTTTAAGTTCATTCAATTATGGAAAATAAATACTGAAATAAATAAAACGTTTATAGAAACACTTAAGATCATCAGGCATAGTGTAAGTTTATTATGTTACACAGAAATCATCCAACATGGCGTCCAACATGGCCACCAACACAAAACGAAGGACAACAAGTCCATAAAACTTGTGACTCAAACTTGATGATAATGTCAAACTCCATAGTTAAGAAGACAAGGAACATTTTAATTGAATTGTTGATATCACACTTAGCTGTTCAATAATGATGAAATCCAATTTATCCCACTTTTATAGCGAATTCGGTTGATTAAAGCCCCGTAAATTTCTGCTATAATACACGGCACGAAATGACGTCATTTTTTCGACAAAATAACGTCATAAATCCAGCGAAATTATCCAGTTAAACTTATTTTGTTTAAATAAAAAGGTTTACTGAATAAAAAGTGGGATAAATAGAATAATAGGTTATTGATTATAGATCAGGTTTATCATGCTAGGTACGAAAACGAAAAAACACTAGCCAGGGTTCGTGCTTTTTCTTTTCTAAGCCTCGCACGATAAACCTGATCTATAATCAACACTAACCTATTATTCTCTATTTATTTCATTCAGCTGGCTGTCCACTACCACCTGATACACAATTACCTTTGTCCATAACATTAATCTCAGAGCGTTACATTGTCGGTGTCGTCCTTCTCCTCCTCAGTACCGACCTCTTTTGAATTGTTTGGATTGTCAAAGTTTCCAGTTGTGGATCTTGAGCGCTACACTTGCCTTCAATGAGATATATCTACCAATGAAGTTTCATGTTGATACCTCTTCTAGTTCCAAGATATGCTCTGGACAAATAATCCGACGGACGAACCGACATTTTAAATGCAGCATACCCCCCCCTTACAACTTCGTCGGTACAACTGGAGCATTTATAGCGATGAACGATTGCAACCATAAGTTAAGTTCATTTATATTTGACGGTTAACTTTCAGTTGTAATCGTCATTGTAAGCCAATATTGTATTGAACATGTTAATTAAATAATGTGGTACATCAAACCACATTATCAGTTTTGTCCGTCTCAATAAGATAAACATTTAGGACACAATCACATTTAAAATAAACATACCACATACAAAGAAGAAGTTTTTTTATACCACTCTTGTTTAAGTGAAAATACTCGAGATTAATTTAGTTGCAATCATTTCCATTGAAGATACAATGTTTCCCTCAATATACAGGACATGTACATACTGTAAATGAGCCGCCAACCGGACATAAAGAGGCTGTATGCATATGTATGGAACGCCAAAACTGCCTTTTGTTGAAAGAGACTGATATGTTGGGTTAAGTTGACATTATGTTGGGTTTAGTTGACATTATGTTGGGTTCATTTGACATAATGTTAGGTTAAGGCGACATTATGTTGGGTTAAGTTGACATTATGTTGGGTTCATTTGAGATTATGTTAGGTTAAGGTGACATTATGTTCGGTTAATTTGACATTATGTTGGGTTAAGGTGGTATTATGTTGGGTTAAGTTGACATTATGTTGGGTTAAGTTGACATTATGTTTGGTTAAGTTGACATTATGCTGGGTCAAGTTCGCATTGTGTTGGGTTAAGTTGACATTATGTTGTCATTTCGTTATGTTCGGTTCATTCGGATCTCCTTGGTACAGTATTCTTAAAATGGCGGACCGACTCACACGTGCGCTAATAGAGATAGGGCTTTCTGATCTTATTGCAAATTTTTGTTAAAAGTTACATGTTTGTAGTTCGAGTTATTTACTATGTTGAAATAAAGTTCTTAAATCATTATGTTTGTCTGTTGTTTATATGACCATTTTAACTTTCGTATTGATAACCCCTATGTACATTTTGGCAGATAAATATTATTACTTTGTCGCGGTCAGTAAATCTTTTCATTCATTGCATGTGTTAGCTCACCTGAGCACAAAGCTGATTGTGCGTATTTTGTATAGTCCTGTCCGTTTTCCACTTTTTGCAATAATGACTTATATTGTACTGTTTGACATACTTTTATGAAACTTCTCATGAAGATCATTTGGTTACCACCAAAATAGTAAAAATATTCCGCTCTGTCGGAATAAATATGTCACAATGTCAAATAAGCTACTTTGAATATGCAAACTTTCAAAAATCTCTTAAACCATTACGTCTAGAGTTTTTATATTTGGTATGTTGCATCATGTAGAGGTCCTCTACAAAGTTTGCTAAAATAATGCCCCATGGGTAAAAAAAGCCCCACCCCCAGGGGTCAGACTTTTTAATCCTATTATATAGGGAAACCTTAAAACGACTTCTGCTATATTGCTTGGCCTAAGTTGATGATAGTTCGCTGCAATTATGTTTTGGTGACCCTATTCCAAAATGGCTTAAATCGTTCAGATGGGCGAAAAGACTAGGCCGGAAGGTTTTATAAGTGGCTTTAAACATGCAAAAATTAAAAATCGCCCAAACTTATTGGGGTTGAAGTTTCATATTTGTCATGTAGCATCATCTTAAAGTCCTCTACAAAGATTGGTGACACAATTCCCCTGTGGTAAGAATGGTCCCGCCCCAGCATCAACATTTTCCATAGAATATAGGAAAACCTTCAAATACCCATTCCCATACTCCTTGGTCAAATTTGATTCAAATTTACAGGAGGCCATCTACCAACATAGCTAAAATTGAATCCGCTAAGTTGAGTTATTAGGTCACAGGACAAAGAAAGGGCCTTGACACAAAGCAGACTGAAATCATAAAATTTAGCATTCAGATTTATGCCGAATTATATCAGAGCACGTGTGAAACGATCCGCCATTTTATGCTTTCTGTACCAAAGAAATCCGAATGAACCGAACATAACGTAATGACAACCTAGCATAATGTCAACTTAACTCAACATAATGTCAACTGAACCGAACATGATTTCAACTGAATCGAACATAATGTAAACTTAACCGAACATAATACCAACTTAACCGAACATAATGCCAACTTAACCCAACATAAGTTCATCCTAACCGAACATAAAGCCAACTTAACACAACATAATGACAACTTAACCCAACATAATGTCACATTAACCCAACATAATGACAACTTAACCCAATATAATGTCACCTTAACCCAACATAATGCCAACTTAACCCAACATAATGTCACTTTAACCCAACATAATGCGAATTTAACCCAACATTATGTCAACTTAACTCAACATAATGTCAACTTAACCCAACATTATGCCAACTTAACCCAACATAATTTCAAATTAACCTAACATAATGTCACATTAACTCAACATAATGTCAAATGAACCCAACATAATGTCAACTTAACCCAACATAATGTCAACTCAACCCAACATAATGTCAACTTAACCCAACATAATGCCAACTAGCCCAAACATATCCGTTTCTTTGAACAAAAGGCAGTTGGGGCGTTCAATATATATGCGTTAAGTTTCGTCCCATATTATCCGTTACAGT
This sequence comes from Dreissena rostriformis, assembly GCA_007657795.1. Classification (NCBI taxonomy): domain Eukaryota; kingdom Metazoa; phylum Mollusca; class Bivalvia; order Myida; family Dreissenidae; genus Dreissena; species Dreissena rostriformis. The sequence continues at coordinate 11,740 of VMBQ01005518.1, read as the reverse complement.
CCGCACAGGCTAATCAGGAACAACACTGTACGCACATGCCTTTAAGCCCGCTTTTCCCATAGTGAGGCTCATATTATTTTGTTGCATCCACTTGATATGTGTTCGTTCATTCAAAGTTAACAACTTATAAGACACAAGTGTCGGACTCGGTATGTAGTAACATTCACTGCCATTTTAACACTTAAAGCGTACGAGATCAGCGCAGTAAATAGAGGCACATGAATCATGAATGGATCTTACGATACAGTGACTCATTTTCACGTGGCTGTTTGGCTCACGGTTAAAGTTATATACAGACATGATCTGTTTGCGTTGGGTCGAAATAGAAATTACTGATAATTATTTTAATTACAAACTAACCTACATTTAACTTGTGCGATTTCAGTTGTTATGTAGCAATTTTCACACATTTAAAATTGTACTTCACTTATCGGAAAGCATTTGTTTTTTAACTTAAGTACATTCTTTACCATACTAGCTCAGGCAGCAAAAACATACGTTTGATTGTAAAATAATTTTGTAACATACTGACACAGAGTTCAAAATGGTTTGACCGCAAACTGACCATTTTCAAAAAAAGTATTGATTAAACATATTATCGTTCAGAATGTTTGTTTCATTCGGGACTTTAAAATTGGAATACAAATATATCAATTCGGCATTAACATGAATTCGGTATTAACATGTAACATTTAACATACAATAAAAATATAAATACGAATGCAAATCTGGCAGGGCGTTTGCGAAGCAGGCGAATGTATGTTTTGTTTGCACAACTCAGTGCGCCCAATAAACCCTGCAGGCAAACTAACTCCTATTTATTCAAATCACCGACCTCCTCGATCTTTCTCCCTTGTATACGTCTACATCATACGGTTCAAACGGGTAAACACTTTCTTCGGGTCGGGTCGGGTCGGGTCGGTTCGGGTCAGGATTTAAATACGTTTTCATACAGTAGTTAACTGCCTTTTATAACGTGTTTCTTTTAAAGAATTAATATTTCCGAAATACAGACATTTTAGAAGAAATAGTGTAATTAATAAGTTATTGACTAACATACTGAAGCATGGTACTATTATCTAAGTAAACAAATTGTTGAAAATAAATGTTAGTATAACATTGCACTAAGATCATTATTTGAATATCATTTACTGTGTAGAATGATAAAAAAGACAGCAACAATTAAATCTCTACAACCTAAAATAAAGCTTCTCCTTCTTTAATCTGCATGCAAGGAAATGACTTATATTAATGTTCGCTTTAAATGCCTTTTCAAGTTTGAAGTCGATATAGAGTTTGAAGAAAAGACCCATTTAAGATATGCGCTATTTATTTGATCAAACTTTCCATACCATTTTCAAAATACCATTCATCGACTCAAGTACATTCGATGCGTGTATTCTCGTGATTTGGAATGAATTGGCGACCCGACCCGATATCGTTGACAAATGCTTTATTTCGATTCCGCAGGTAATTTTTCGACCCGCGAATCTGATTGTTTTTCGGATACTTCGTCTTAACCCTATTACTTTCTTAATATGAGCAATTCAAATTCAGGGCTGTGTCCAAACACAACGGCCCCTTTCAACACGACCAAGCCAGCGTTTTTTGGAACAATCAATTGAATTCCTTTCAACTCTGACTGGATTCTCTGTTGAACATATCGACATTCTCCAAAGCCTCCTACCAATACAATATGCTGTACGTCTTCTATATATTTGTCCTTAAAAATCTTCACCAGATGATCTAGGAGCTTAGAGACTGGGTCATCAAACCAGGCCTTAACGACAGACGGATGGACTTTTACTTTTGCCCCAGATGATGCAGTGACATTCGATCCGTATGTCAATGACCCCAGACGATTCTGAATTGTCTGACCCAGCAGTTGCTCAGCGCAATTCCAAAGTGACAAGGGAAGACGGAATATAATCCAATGCCCAGATTCAAAGTCAAATGCTCGTTTCTTCATTTCGAAGTCGCGCATTAACTCCAAATAATCGCACATTGCTTCCTTTTTCAAATCTTGTAGTGCTTCTTTTCCAAATATCTCTGATAAAAACTTGATATAGTTTTCATCAACGCATGTACCTCCCCACGGGCCTCCGCTTGGGGCGTGGATATTTCTCAGTCGCCCGTCAGGCCGTTTTTCGTGAACAGAGATATCAGCAGTTCCACCTTTAACAAAAAAATAGCATAATGCATTAAGGTAAATCAATTGCGTGGAATCTAAATTGGGAATACTGCGATTCCGAGACTCTGGAAAAAATGCGTGAGCTGTATATTGTTTACTATGCAAACTACGAAATGTTAGCTATCGATTCTCGTTATTGTTCGCTTCAATATATTTTGAAAGCTCACCTTTTGTATTCCGATATAACCTATTTACCTCCCAAATCCACGAGTATAAACTTGTTTCCTGTAAGCCTCTTTCCTTGCCTTTCACACCAAATCGAGGCTGTTTCGGGCTCGAGGGCAATCTTCAGTCTTTCACCATCAATTCCAGCCTTACGAAAGAAAGATCAATGAACTGGTTGCAGTTTTGACTGTCGTTAGAAAAAATATTATGAATTGTTACAGCGCGTATTGAAAAACAGTGAAGGTGTCGTTTAAATGAGAACTGTCAACATTATTTTGGTCTTATTAAGATATGGTAATATCCGCTTACATCTATCGCAGCCACCCTCATGAACTGTTTGGCAGGAACACCCCAGATTGCGGGCACTGTGATGACGTATCGGATATCGGTTTCTTTAACGTCAAGGTTACGCTGGTTTAAAAGTTGCAGCGCATGTTGGTGCAGGAATCTGATAGCCATGGTGAACAACTGAATCGCAAAATACGACCGACCTTCCGTATCTTCAACCGTAGAAGAACTAGACAAACTCTGCAGAAAGTATTGTTGACATAATTGTGTTTTTGTATGTGAATGTCATTCAACATAACGAACAATTGGAAAATAAGATGACAAATAACAATTTTTGCCCAAACTTGGCAAGCGTTATCGTTATTTTATAAACTTAATTCGATGCACTTAAAATTATGGGGAATTGCAGAAGCATCATTCCTATGTTTGTGTTTTGAACATTTGGAAAATCATTCAATCCCCAAAGTAACAAATATACTAGGTTAATAATTAGTTAAAGCATAAGGTTACGATGTCTCAAACAACAATTGATAAAAAATGATGTGTGGTTAGAACACACATGTGTTACGGGCAAAATAGAAAACGATGCATTTTTCGATATATTTCAATGGTTCTACCTCTGAAAAAGGAATAAATGGACCATTTCTGAAGAAGCGACCATCTCTAGCGCAAAGTACACATTTGGCGAATGTATAAGTATTGAGCAATCTTCCTACTGTACAGAAAAAGCTCCACACGAATGGTGTGAATGATATGTATCAGTATCGCGGCAGTATTCATGTCAATATTTGAAATGTGTGCACTCAGTTATCATATGATCTTGATTTCGATCGGTCTAATATATGAAAAACACTGTACAAAAAAGTAATATGCCAATAAATATCAGGTTTGTAGCAAAATAAGGTTTGAAGTGAATACCGGATCATTGTATAAGAACATCTTGAAGCGTCTGAACAATCTCCAAGCGTGGTGAATGCCCTCCTCCGCGAGATTTGCATATTTGTCCTCGGCCTCAAATCCAAATAAGTGGAGCTTGCCGTCTGGATCCAGCAAGATGCTGGTGGATGTTTTCTGTGATACCAGTTTACCAGAGCCAGCGTACCAGTTGCAGTTGACATTAACGTCCATTGGAGTTGATTTAAAGGAGAAGCCATAGCCGCTGTAGGTTGTACCGATGTCAAAGGCCAGCGATATGAAAGTCAAAGGATTTCCTTCCATTGTTCCTCGCTAAACGCCGTGAGCCGAAGAAGATGTCTAGCTGTTACCTTTAAATGTGATATCATCACATAGCATTTACACTTATTTAAATAAATAATTATTTGTCCATTTGCAATTTTGTCCATCGGCCATCAAGTATAATGATAGGAGATAAAACATACACTAACACATTCCCACTTTTGTTTTTCATGTTTGTATTAGATTTATTTTTAAGTTGGTATTTTTCCGATGACGTGTATAAACGTTGAACGACTTTTTATGCAGTTAACAATTGACAGTATCGGTGGAAAATTAACAGTGGAAAATATTCTCTGGTCATCGCTGTAATAATTATGCCATTCAAATGTTTTTGACAATGAGACCACAAAGCTACAAATTACAGTGAATTTTTCAACAATTAACAATTGATAACGAATTTCATAATTGTGTGTACACATTTTACGCTAAAAAACGTTTTAAATTTTCCACAAGTAAACTTTAAAATTAGTATGTGTTTAATTGGATTTTTTAAAATCAAATCCCACCAAATATAAATACAAAAAATGCAACACACCTGCATATAAATCGCCACACTTAAATGTTAAGAAACATAGATAGATTTGAACGACCCTGTATATTATTTCTATTCACGTTCGCTCAATATTGGGGGAATTTACCCTCTTTGGTATCTCAGCGCTTGATTTGTCGACTCGAGTCACGGTTGATGTGAAATGAAACGAGGAAGTATGGGTACGGAGACTGCAGTGTATGTATCATTTAACAAAACGTGACCGCTTACGCGTATCATTTTTCTGACCTGCATATGTGGCATAGGNTCTTTTAAAGAATTAATATTTCCGAAATACAGACATTTTAGAAGAAATAGTGTAATTAATAAGTTATTGACTAACATACTGAAGCATGGTACTATTATCTAAGTAAACAAATTGTTGAAAATAAATGTTAGTATAACATTGCACTAAGATCATTATTTGAATATCATTTACTGTGTAGAATGATAAAAAAGACAGCAACAATTAAATCTCTACAACCTAAAATAAAGCTTCTCCTTCTTTAATCTGCATGCAAGGAAATGACTTATATTAATGTTCGCTTTAAATGCCTTTTCAAGTTTGAAGTCGATATAGAGTTTGAAGAAAAGACCCATTTAAGATATGCGCTATTTATTTGATCAAACTTTCCATACCATTTTCAAAATACCATTCATCGACTCAAGTACATTCGATGCGTGTATTCTCGTGATTTGGAATGAATTGGCGACCCGACCCGATATCGTTGACAAATGCTTTATTTCGATTCCGCAGGTAATTTTTCGACCCGCGAATCTGATTGTTTTTCGGATACTTCGTCTTAACCCTATTACTTTCTTAATATGAGCAATTCAAATTCAGGGCTGTGTCCAAACACAACGGCCCCTTTCAACACGACCAAGCCAGCGTTTTTTGGAACAATCAATTGAATTCCTTTCAACTCTGACTGGATTCTCTGTTGAACATATCGACATTCTCCAAAGCCTCCTACCAATACAATATGCTGTACGTCTTCATTTGTTTCTTTCAAAATCTTGGCCAGATGAGCAAGGAGCTTAGAGATGGGGTCATCGAACCAGGCCTTAACGACAGAATGGTGGACTTTAAATATGTCACTAATGATTGTTATTACATTCGATCCGTATGTCAATGAACCTAGACGATTCTGAATTGTCTGCCCAAACTGTTTCTCAGTGCTATTCCGAAGTGACCGAAGGAGACGAACATTACAATCCCTTTTTAAAAAATCAAATGATCGTTTCTTCACTTCAAACCTACGCATTACCACCAAATAATTCTTTTTAAGATCTTGGATTGCCTCTTTTCCAAATATATCTGATAAAAACTTGATATAGTTTTCATCAACGCATGTACCTCCCCACGGGCCTCCGCTTGGGGCGTGGATATTTCTCAGTCGCCCGTCAGGCCGTTGTTCGTTAACAGAGATATCCGCCGTTCCACCTATAAGAAAAACGTCGAATTGTACAATTTCATACGTCAATATCCAAATTGAGACTACGGCGATTTCGAGGATGTGAAATAAAAACGTGACATGCTGCTTACTGTGTCGATTACGAAATAGTGTCGATACTCCTTTTTTCACGCTTCATTTTAATATCGTTTGAAATATTTCCTTTAACAAGAGAGAACACGATAAAATTGCTTCGTGTGTATTCCGATATGATAAAAACAGTTACCTCTTAAATCCACGAGTATGAACTTGTTGCCTGAAAGCCTTTCGTCTACTCTTTTAACACGAATCGAGGCTGTTTCGGGCTCGAGGGCAATCTTCAGTCTTGTAATATCAATACCAGCCTTACAAATAATACATACATGGTTGCAACAAGAAATATCATTGTGATTAATAAAGGGATAAGCGCGTATTGAAAAAATAAACAGATGTTATTTAAATTAGAAATCTGAACATATTTTTGTCTTATTAAGACATTGTTAACGAACCGCTTACATCTCTCGCAGCCATCTTCATTAAAGGTTTGGCAGGAACGCCCCAGATTGCTGGGACTGTGACGACGTATCGGATATTGGTTTCTCGAAGGTCTGGGTATCGCTTATTTAAAAGACGTAGTGCATGTTGTCTAAGAAATCTGATAGCCATGTTAAATAAATGGAGTGCCAAATACGACCGACCTTCCGTGTCTTCAACGGTAGAAGAACTAGACAAACCCTGCAAGCAAGGAGTATTGTTGTTATGATTGTATTTTCGCTACTGCTGGTTTTAACGGTGGAGTACATGTAAGCGCAAATTTCTACCTGCCATGAGTGATGATGGTTATTGATTGCTTTGCCAAGTACTACCGACATCTATCTTCAACATCTATGACAAACGATCGCGTTTATTGTGTTTTTGTTTTGTTTTGTGTGTGTGCACACTATAATGCTTTACACAGACAACACATGTTGAACAACGTCAGCTGCAGGATAACAATTAGTATCATCCTGATACAATGCAGTGTCCTTCCTATTTATTATTTGTTGAGAAATCGTTTAATTTAAAGTCTCTACAGTTGTATACGTTTAGGGTTATTTTTGAACACGATGTTGCAATTACTCGAACAACTTATAATATCTTTTTATGTTGTTTTATGTTAAACATTGGTAAGGTAAATGGGAAACGACGCATTGTGTCACCCAAAAACATTTTTGCTGCGGTTCTACCTCTGCAACAGCAATACACGAAACATTACGGGAAAAGGATACCTTCGCTAGCTAAAAGTGTATTTAGTACCAAGGTCCACACGATGGGTTTAAATCAATTGTCTCAGTATTGTGTCAGTTTTAATTTCAATGTCTGGCGTTTGTTCACTCTGATTACACATAGTATCTAATGTGTTTTATCATTCTACTATATTTATAAAGTGAATATAACGAAAAATCAATATGTCACTAACCCTTTGATATGTAACAAAGAATATATTAACAAATTGTATATCATATTGTTGTATAAAAACATCTTGAAGCGCCTGAATAATCTCCAAGAATGATGTTTTGAAGTCTTAGCCAGCTCTGCATATTTGTTCTCGGCCTCATATCCAAAAGAGTTAAACTTGCCTTCGGGGTCAAAAAGAACGCTGGTGGAAGTTTTCAACGACACCAGAGTACCGTACCCATCTGACACCAGAGTACCGTACCCATCTGACACCAGAGTACCGTACCCATCTGACACCAGAGTACCGTACCCATCTATCCAATCGTTGAGATATACAGCCGTGGGGCTGCATTGGAAGGAGAAACCATCGCCGCTGTAGGTTGTACCGATGTCAAAGGCAAGTGATAGAAGGGTACTTGGCACTCCTGTCCTTATCTTAATTGTACTTGCTACTGAACAACATGAGAAAGCTGCATATTAAAAAGTTGTCTAAAAGATTATGAAAACAAAGTCTGGCATATTTGCACTTGTTATTGCATGAACATTCAAATTAAGATTGATCGCACTGCAACAATTCAACAGTTTACAAGCCAATTCGTTGTATCCCCCGCCAATTTCATTTTTTTTGATAGACGGAATGACAAACTGACGGACGGACAACGCGAATTCTATATCCCTCAGCCTTTGGCGGGGGTAAAAACTCAAATGGCTTGATAACTTTTATAAACAGCAGGAATCCGTATTTGTCTAAATAAAAGCCTTCTACTTATTATCAGGATGTGCTTAGACTAATAAGGGACCATCCATAACATAAATTGTCTTACTGTTTGGTCCCTTTATAAGATGTCCAACTTCATCCAAGTCGACAAACCTGACCGACCTTAAAGTGTGAAGCGCTTTTTCCAAACACGCCACAATATTTTATGTTACTGACTGGCAGTGCACATTATTAGTACATACTTGTAACTTCTCGAGATATTATTTTCTACAACGGATGTTGAGTCATATTGCATTAATCCAATATCTTGGAGTTCTACGACCGTCTGCAATAAATAGAGTAATCTTCATTATATTGATGATATGAAGAATGAACACATAATCGAAATTATCAATTAAAGTACATACACGCACTATACGTATGATGTGCATTTTGTTCAATTTATGTATTATATTCTTATCAAACACAGTGAATGAAATAATAGTATGATAACAATGTAAATCTATCCAGCTAAACAATTCATTAAGGGCAGATTTCGTAGAATATAATGGTACTTTCTTAATGTGTTCTTAAGCAACTGTTATTAAAATTGCAGATTCATTCTCGTGGTTTTCTGAAACTAGTGTTCATACAGCATTCTCAATTATTTAATCATTTTACATTTTTTATCGCAGGATGTTTTAAGTAACTGAATTATGTTCAGCATATTCCATGAAAACACAGATTATTACATTGAAATTACAGCATCTGAGCAATTGCGTACGATTGAGCCCTGGTCCATTTTATACATGATAGGCATATAATCTTACCGAGAACCAATTAATTGGTACTTTGAGTCACGTGTATTGTTTCGCCAACATAAACCTGACATTGTTGTGTAATCATTTATTCGGTGTTACACGTGCACAAACAAAACCGGTAATGAATATATGACACAATTCATGTATTTTGTTCATGGTATTATACGGTAGTTTGAACCTATTCTTCTTAAATATTCTTTTAAATCCGTTGGTTATCGTAGCAAATTATAAAATAAATATATTAAACATCTTGCATTATTAATCCAAACATTTTTAGACACCTGTATATATTCATGTATAGAACGACAACAAATTGGACGATAAGGATAGCCAAATGGTAACCTCGCATTGTCAATATGTAGGCAAGTTTAGCTCATCTTTCTTATTGTTCTATACATATTAGGAAAGTTTGAAGATAGAGTGCATGATTTTTGTGTTCGTAATGTTGTGTAAGGATCCGCTTTTCAACACATTTACCACGTAAAGTTAACTGTTTGTATAACGAAGTTCTTAACCCTTTGTGCGCTGGAACCGGATTTTGAAGGCCTTTGCAAACAGTTTGGATCCAGATGAGACGCCACAGAACGTGGCGTCTCATCAGGATCCAAACTGTTTGCTATTCTGATAGTGGTCTTAGAAAAAAAATCGAAGAAAATGCTAATTTTAGAAATTCAGCAGACGACATTTTAGCAGACATCAAATTTCCCAGCATGCAAAGGGTTAAAGCAATGAGACTGAGAGAATGGGCTAATTGTTTTTTTTTACTGTTATTATATGTCCAATGAAGTGGACAATAGAATAAAATACTTTCTATTTTGGAGTTGAAAACATTTTTCATTATTCTTGAATTATTTATAATAAAACATTCAGCAACAAATAATACATTCACATTTTTATTCAAACCAGAATTCTAACATTCTGAGACACAACGAAACAATAAAATGTAACAACAATGAAGTGATTCACTATATGTTACCTTTCATTCTTCGTCATTTTTTGCCTTATAATTTATCGGATGTTTACATTGCATTTTAAATTATACCTTTACATACTCCATGATGAGCGGTATCTCTAACATTTTGTTTTTCTCAAAATGTAATTGACCGATGTCTTATGCAGCCATTCGTTTCTTTTACATTTGTTTATTCGTTAAAAAGGTTAGAAAACGGAAAGAAAAAAAGAAATATTGCACTTACCAAAATTGAGTCAAGCACCCTCCGGAAAATTCCTTCAACTTTTTCGTCATGCTCTTTGCTTGACTCGGGGATGGACAGCGTATGTTGTCCGGGTTCCAAAATATCGCAGTAAATGTGGTTATTTTTGTAAAAGTTGTCTTCGAATTCCTGATACACAAACATTTGAACAACAACATTTTTTTAATTCTTTTCCATGTTACAAACTAACTGACTATACAGATAAATACCAAGTTCATGAAACTAGTATCATGGTAATTATAGAAACTACGAATCCAATTGGATTATTTTTGTATTCACAATTAGTTTCAAACCAAAATCAATTGTTTTCTAAACACAAACAGGCGAACATTGAACAAGAAAAGATAGTATGACACAGGCTAATGTGGGACGACACTTTATGCACATGCATTAAACCCTTTTTTCCCAGAGCGAGACTTATATGTATGTCTAACGTTGTATTTTTTCCAGGCTGCAAACCATGCCGCTAAGCCTCCTGTCCTAGCTCAACAACTTACCCAGCTGGAGTTGGAGCAGGCAAAGGTAGGATGTTTTACCCCTTCCCCGCTCAGAAGCAAAGTGAAAATGGCTATATGCAACCATCGTAAAACCAGAACAGCCTGCAAGTATTTCACAGTCTGTTAAGGTTTTATGCTGTTTGCTGCTCATCAGTATCATAGGGATGGAAATGAACCCTTTAAAACTTGAATTGATAAAAAAGGTCTTTAATAAAATTAGATTTTTGAGGGACTACAAACGAGGTAACATGCATATTTGAGGGCATAAGGGTAACTGCAATTTCTGCATTTTTTTCAATGTGATGTTTTATTTTAGTTGTAATGTGGCTTATTATTTAATGTGGCACAACAACGGCTTATACAGTTGTAATTAATTTTAAAACTAAGGTAATCTTTTGAAAATTATTTTAGAAAATGAATGCCGATTTGTTTTTGTTTTTATAAACTGGAGACATGTTCATAGATTAAATACATACAAAGATAATCTTTAGACACACAACACATGCTTTAGATATGACACACAAATACATCCCAAAGAAACAAAGAATAATAAAACTGGGGTCAACACCTTGGAACGGTCAAATCCAAACATTGGGTTAACGTTTTAAATGGAGCTCCAATTTCACACCTGCCCTAGAGTTATTCAATGAAGTGGCTCAAAACAATTACAACTTTGAATGCATTTTACTGACATTACATGGAACATTAATAAATCTGGGGTCACCGCAGGTGAACAGTCATTGCAGACAAAACTTTGGATATAAACCGATTTAAAGACCTCATAGCCTCCCACTTGCCCGAGAGTTATTCAGGAAACATTCAAATGTAACCATACATCACCATTAAAAAGCCATGAAATAAGATACATTTCAATTTAATTACAATTGAACTACTCAATGGTTAGATCCACTACCAACAAAAAATCACATAAAGTATCCACTGGCATTGTAAAAACTTGATCTTTTAATTGAAAAATAGCTGGAAACAATGTATCCAAATATATGATAACAATATGTAAAATGTAATCAATTGTAAATGTATAAAATGTAATCAAATAAAACCCATACCATCAAATGTTCTGAATAGGCAGTATTGCTTATTTTTTGTAGGAAAAACAAATCTAACTCATGTATACAATTGTCTGCTGTTTTTCTGTTTGTTAGGTGGAAGCCATCGTGTCTGTATGGACAACCAATGGCAGAGATGTCCTTCAAAAGCTTAGGCAACAGACC